>AWYD02004654.1:0-75745 GCA_000504365.2 Pseudocercospora pini-densiflorae CBS 125139 | reverse complement strand
CGAGCTCATCCTCACTGAGGCTGAGGAGGCTGTCGCTAAGACCACCGATGTTGCCAACCGTGACCAGCACCTTTCCAGCCGCCAGCGTGCTCAGCGCCAGCGCAAGGCCATTACCGCCGCATAGATCGGTGCAGTCATGATGGAGTGATGGCATCACAAATGGAAGCATGAACGGCGTTTGCAGGCGCATGAAAAGGTTGCTTAGAGACAGCGACTAGGAATGGAACGCCGAAAACGGCTTGCTTGTATGCAATGCAGTCTAAACCAGCTGCATCTATTCTTCGCAGCATAGCGCCGCTTCAGTGCGAATGAGAAAAGCTCCGATCACGTCAAATCAAGCCCAAGCGAAAACGCCGTTTCATGCATCATAATCTTGAATCTCTATCTCTGTTCGGTGTAGTCCCATCCGCAGTAACACCCATTTTCGCCTCCGTCTCCGCTTGCGCATCGTTCGCTGCGTCGTTGAATGAATTCGGATCGTTGAGAAAGCTTTCGTCGCCGGAAAAGTGCCTGTGAAAGTGGCATCTGTAAGCGACTTGGATCACATCTGAGATGTCGCATCAAGCACTCGCTGTAGCAGTGGCCAATGGAAAGCAACCTTGCTCGCTCAGTCCAGCCATTTGCCAGTCGTTCAAGCAGTTGCAGCCAAAGTCGTGCCCTTTTCTTGCTCTGCTTTCGCAGTCGCTTCTTCCATGGCGAAGCACCTGTCACAAAAAGAAGATTACTGGTAAGTGGATCCGGACCATCAAATATCAGAATAGGGTCCGATAACCGGTGAAGTGCGATGTGTCCAAGGCAACCTGGGCAGACAATAGGGAATGTAACATGAACTTACCATCCTCTCTCCTCGCCACCTTCGAGGAATGAGCAGTCTCCGTTGACCACACAGTCCCAGCCTCCACCAACGCCTTTACCTCTCCAACCAATGTCAGGCACAATCTCCGCCTTCGCAGGATCCCAGCCTTCGCCAGCAGCAGAACCGACGCCACGGGTGAACTTGCTCTGAGGCTTGCGGACGAATTTCGAGAAAGAGCAGGTGAAGCACTTGAAGTCCTCTTCGCCTTCGTCTTCGGGCATTCGACCAGTGAGAGCACGACCGATCGCGATCATGGCTGCGGCGTGGGTGCAGATGAGAAGTGACTTTGGTTCCGATGGATCGTTGTCGGCGCGAGAGATGATGTGGCTGAGAGCGTAGGCAACACGGTCGTGGAGTTGAGGTATACTCTCGCCATTGGTGCTTGGAACGATTGTGGTTGGAGACTCAACCAGGTTCTCGAAGTGTTCATTCAGGACTTCGATTGTGGCGGGTTGAGGGTGATCGAAACGTGCAAGGCCATAGAATTCGCCCACGCCGCGCTCAACGTTGATCTTGGGCTTGGAGTCCTTGGTGCTGGCGAGATGATCCGTGAAGGGTTTCAATGTCTGGAGGCATCGATAGAATGGGCTGGAGTAGATGAGGTCTACAGGCGGGTTCAGTGTCTTGAGATGTTCTCCCAGCTCGCGAGCCTGCTTGACGCCATACGAAGCGAGTGCTGGATCGGCAACGATTCCAGTGGGTGAGGGTACTGTCGAGTTGTAGTGGCCAGTCGATGGATCCACAGACCAGTTGGATCGGTACTGTCCGCGAGTCAGTGTGTTGTACTGGGTGTAGAGAGAGTGCAAGGGCTGCAGTCATGTGTAGTTAGAGCTGATCTGACTACACCAGCATTGCTCGGGCTGTATTCTCCCTCGACCATCTCTCTCGAGTCTGCATTCATCGCGCCTTCCCAGATCGGATCCTTGGGCCGATCATATACATCGCAGAGTTCGGCAAATTGTACGAAGGAGTGAGAGCCGAAAGGAGTAGACAATAGATGAACAACTTACTCCGTGCCGCACAACGTATATGACTTCCAACATCTTGTAAGTCGTGCTGTGTCCAAGAATGTTGCGATGTCGTTCGGGAAGGGATTGTGGTCGACTTGAAAGTTCAAACGATGTTGATTGTCGGGCCGAGGTTTCGCGCCAAGGAACGATGAAGTCAGGAGCAAACAACACCCCGGGCTCGCGTGTTTTTCTTTCACTCACCTGCAATCACATGCAGTCAAAGGCTGTGCATGAAGCTCGTCATCTAGCCATGTGCAAAGTCAGTCAGCTCGATCACATGCAGAACGGGGGCTGCCCTTCTCACCAACCAACACGGGGACCACGACGCAGAGCACGACGGCTAGCACGGCTTCTCATCACGCTGGTCACCAACTACCCTTTGGAGCAGAGCGCTGTTTCCTGTGTGATGTGATCGACATTGTAGTGACTGTACTCACGGTCCTTCACTCACGGTCTGTCGTCGGACTACTGGTCTTCCTGGTGCTGCTCGATCATCTATTCTAATACAGCACCAATGCGGCTCAGACTGGGTTTGATTGCGTTTCGAACACCCTGTCAGGCTGCGTCCCACGCACGCAATTATGCCTGTAGTAAGCCTGTATAGGATAGGAGTACAGCAACATACGAGGCGAATACGAGGAAAGAAGTGTCCGTCTTCCATGGAAAACAGATCGTTCAAGTACGAAAATGAAAGCGTGGCATTGTCACCCGCCAGGAGATGCCTCAACTACAAAGCGCGAGTGGTGCCGTACCAGTACCCGTGAAACTCTGCATCAATACTTTTACGAGCCAAAATGTTGATAATACTAGCCATACTTACCACTCTAGGACTTGTAGGCGCATTGCCTAACCTGGAGACAACAACAGCATGCGATGAGCTTTTTGCACGATATCCACAACATCTGGCGTACGATCCAGTCGGGCCGTCAGCGATCAAGACCGCCTTGAACGCCATGAGCTATGCCAGCACCAATATGCAGTACTGGAACAAGGAAAATTCCGACCATCGGTCCGCCTGCACGTTCATGCCCGCCAGTGCAGAACATGTAGCGGATGCCGTGCGAATACTTAATCGGTACCCGAATGTGCCTTTTGCCCTGAAAGGCGGTGGCCACAATCCCGCACCTGGCTTCAACGCTGTACATGAGGGTGTTCTCATTGCCTTCGAGGTCAACCTGGGCTCCACAATCACAACTCGGACACCTGACGGCAACCATTTCATCGTTGGTCCTGGAGCTAGATGGGGAGAGGTCTACAAGTACACTGGACAGACTCAACAAGTAGTTGTAGGAGGACGATTAGCGCATGTTGGGGTTGGAGGGTTCCTCCTTGGAGGTGGTCTATCGTATCTCTCTGCTCAATACGTACGTCTAAAATTCCTTATGTGCGAGTTGCGCTTATTTGTGCGCAGGGACTCGGCTGCGATAATGTCGACATGTTCGAGGCTGTACTGGCAAATGGCACAATTGTGCAGGCCAGTCGCGACGAGCACCCTGAACTCTGGTGGGCATTGCGTGGTGGCGGAAACCAGTTCGCCATAGTCACTCGCTTTTGGTTGAGAGCCCATCCCGAAGGTAGTGGTTATGGACAGGTCTGGTGAGTAAACCAAAGGGCAAAAGGCCTCACCCTGCACACTCCCGCCTTGCAGCCCTCTTGTTTCACTCTCAAGCACCAATCGATTCGCCTGTTTCCCACGGCTTTCTCTCGCTTAGGACATCTGCTAATGCTTATATCCTTTACTTTTAGGGGAGGTATGCGTGCGTACACTCCTGATCGAAGACTGGATGTGATGCGTGCTGTCACTCGATTCACCCGCGACTACCCTGACGCCAAAGCCGCCATCATCCCAAGTACGTCGATGCAGCGATCTATAGCCCCGTTAGATGAAACTGATAGCTTCTGCAGCTTTTCAATTTGGACTTCCGGGCAACGTCTTGAATATCATCACAGGGCCGATCCTCCTCTTCTTCTACGATGGCCCAACACCTCCTCCAGGCATATTTGACGAGTTCAATCAGATCACACCGATCATGGACACTACGAGAACCAGGCGATATGCGGATCTTGTCACAGAACTTTTTGGCGCCGACATTCTGGGCTTCTCTCAGTCATTTCGCATAGCGACGTACCCAAACCTGCCAGAAGACCAGACAGTCCAATTCCTCGACGCATTCTACAACACAGCATATCAGATCACGTTAGAGAACGACGTTTTGGACATTCAAGCTGCCGGCTTCGATCCACAACCTATGTCTGCTCGCATTCAGGTAGCATCGTCAGCCGCAGGAGGAAACTGTATAGGTCTTGATGCCAACCAAGGCGATAAGCTATGGTTCGAGCTGAACCACGTGTGGGCGAATCCATTATGCTCAACACAGTGTCCTGAGGCTTCGAAATTGCTGGCAGAAAAAATGATGACATACCATCAACAGAACTTTCGTGGTGAGCGTATATGCTCTAGGCAAGGATTGAATTGTGCTTACCTATCATAGGCATGCCTCCCACGCACTACGTCTCCGGAGACATTTATAACTCCAACTACAACCCGCTCTTCATGAACGATGCCGCGCCGGACCAGGACGTCTTCAGCAGTTATGGAGCTGCAAACGTCCAGCGACTTTTGCAAATCAAGAACTCTTACGATCCGACCGACTTCCTCACCACTAGGCAGAGTGGGTTCAAGCTACCTGGATCTCAGCCATCTCTGCTCCAGACTAGAGATCGAGGTCGTCCAAGAAGGCACCAGCACAGACATAGACACAAGAGTGGTTCATGTCCTGACTGTTAGCTGTACGCTGCTAGGGATGTCTTGGCGCAATCTGTTTCCAATATAACAATGACCTCGGCCAAAGGTGCCCAAGAAGAAATATTTCATTTACGCACTATCAAGTGTTCTGGTACAAGGTGTCGCATGACCACAATGATGAAACCCCAAACCCGCAACCTCGGCGAAAGACAAACTCAGCGAACCGCACTCAAATGCTCAACGGGTGTAAAACGAACGACTCGCATCAGCGCGACCGGACCGACGCCCAAAGCGACTCAACCTGAACGCAGGGGGATTATAACTAGGATCGATGTTAAATCTATCGGCGTCCCAGTCGTCTGGAAATTGGACCAAGTCATCGAAACCGAAACCGCGATTATCGTCAGTACCAGACATGTCGGTATCTTCGAATCCCTCGTTAGCAGGTTCAGCATAAGATATATCGGGCTGCGTACGTAGTTGACGTGGTGGCGTGGCGTATGAACGTGGTGGTGTTTGCTGACGAGATGCTCTACCTGCGTTGGCGGCTTCGTGGGACGTCTGTTGCGTTGGAGTCGGGTAGTCTTGGAAGTATTGATCCCTAGCCTGACTTGTAGTCTGAGATGGACCTGCTGGTGTTTGCTGACGAGATGCTCTACCTGCGTTGACGACTCCTTGGAACGTCTGTTGTGTTGGAGTCGGGTAGTCTTGGAAGTATTGATCCCTAGCCTGACTTCTGGTCCGAGATGGGCCTGCTGATGCAGAGGTGGAGGGTGCCGCGCTGCTTTAAGAGGTCAGTTTCTGGATAATCCGATCATTGATGCCCCATGCTTACCTAGTCATAGTATTGGTTTTGCGTTTCTTCATTGGTTGCTTGCCCCTCGATTTCTCTCCCGGTGGCACATAAGCATCGCTATCATCACCATAGTGTTCATCCACGACATCATCCTCATATTCGTCCATGCTGGGAACAGGTTGTTGCTTCGGCCCGCCCCGGCCTCTCTTCTTTTTTCCCTTCGAGGGATTCTGAGCCTCACGCTCATCTCTCAGTCGCCGCTGTTCCATATTATACTCATAAGCACCGCATTTACAATCAACAGTACCAAACTTTCGCTTGTTTACTGCCCCTGGATCATACGAATACTCCGGATACAATCTCTCATGCTCCTCCTTCTCCTCCTGCTCCTTCTTTCTCCAAGGCGCCTTTTCGGCTTCAGACATCTTTCTCCACCATACGCCACAAATCCTGGAAATTTCTGATGCTCCTGTGTTAGGATTACCAATTTTCTCGAGGTGTTTCTTGCCTCTTTGAGAATTGGCGGAACGATACAGGATAAATGCATTGGAAGGACGCGGGATATTTCCTTTACGGCCGGCATAACAAGTGCAGGCTTTCATTACACTTTCCTTGTGGACTGGCCCGGGATCTTCTCTGTCTTCTGGCCCAAATGCCTCGATTGCGGCTGGTGGGATGTTTGCTGGATCTGCAAAGGGTGTCATAGTCGCCTCTTGAATTGGAGTTAGAGGATTTCGTCTCCTTCTAGACGGAGCTGGTCTACTTGGAGGCGGCCCCGTCGGAGTGGCGAGATTCGACGGCTGGAAGTTACCAAATGCAGGATCATCGATAGGAGATGCGATCGGAAAGACATCTCCTATCCCGGGTACGTTGACCATCTGTGGTCTTATATACCAACCAACGAGTTCATGATAATCTGTCTCGACGGGCGCACGAGTCGTGAACTCAGAGAGAGTCAGAAGTGAAGGGTGTCCTTGTGTAGTATCTTCAAACGAAGGAAACTGTTGATTGCTGACTTGCGGCAGGGTCTGTGCAGGCTGGGTAGGATATGGTGGTGGTCCCCTTCCTTGAGCCGCGAGTTCTGCATAGCTCCCCTGAAATGGCGTTCGGCCTGCGGCAAAGGCCGTCAGTCCTGTCTGAAGACTGTTCTGGTAGTCTTGCTGTGCGTAGGCTTGTCGCGGATAGCGCTGGTCGTTGCTGGTGGTTGATTCTTCCTCGGTTTGATAGCCATTGGAGAAATTGTTGTCACTGATCGCTGGATCAATGTTGTCGTCCCAGGCAAATCCACGATTTGCCATCTTTGGCAAGCGAGTAGTCTTACTTGTCGAAGATACCTTGATGCTTGTGTTTTGAAGGAGACTGGAAATCACGATTTCTGGCAGCAAAGCTGTCGAAGAACTACTTCCCAGTGCTCATAGTGATCAATCACCAAAGGAGAAAGCCGGATCCGTCAGTCTACACTCTGGAGCCTTTGTCGTCTTAGGCGATGAGGCAACATATTGTACATGTCAATGAAACAACTTGGAGCAGGCCGGATCGAGTAATGGAGACAAAGACGAACATGATCTTGGTGTTGTGGTCCATTGGAGACAAAGAATTTCGACAATGTCAAAGTAGTATGTCAATAATCTAGGTGAGATGACACTACGTGGTGGACTTTGCCTCGATCAGGATATCTCATCGAGCTGCGAGGACAAGTTCTCCATGCTGCGCATGACGCAAATATGTCCGTGAGGCATACCCAAAGATATCTGTTGCCATGAGTTCGCCCTTGCTCTTTACACCTTGAGACTGCAGCGCCATTTGATCGACCGTCGCAAAGCGAGAGACGCAAGAACTATCGCTTTTCTATGCTGAAGTTAGCTGAACCAGGTCACAGCCTTGACCGAAGCGCTCAAGGGATAGGAGGTAATCAGAAAATGGGATTAGCAAAAGTGTCCGCACGGAAGCCTCAGAACGGCGAGTGAAATTGCAACTGGTATCATCACAAAGAAGACACAGAGTGAGAGAGTCGTGCATACCGTCAGCAAGAAAGCCTGCGAGATCGAACAACACATCTCACATAGGTAGGCTTTCAGAAGCAATGCAAGTGAGTAAGGAAAGAATAGTGAAAGGAGGAGAGATGAGAAAACCAAACCTGCAATGAAGTGATACCTCATCGTATTACTCGTATGACTGATGTGTCATGCTGCTTTCCTGTTTCATTTGACGGTGTCCTAATAGAGAAGTTACCCAGCACAACTCCTCATTCTTGGCTGCGGTTTGGTTTGTGCTTGAGCGACCAGTAATGAGTAGCCGGAGAGGAGTCCGCTCAGACAGTACATGTATTGCAATATGCTGATGGAGCTTCTGATGGCACATCGTGCTTCTCAACGGCACAGATACGGACACATCCATGCCTGGTTTTGTTAAGAGACAAAGAAATAGCGTTGGCAGAAGGAGAAGTCGTTGACCAGATATACAGCTCTCATTCGCTCGGCGTCTCCCGCCGCTAGCCCATGGCGTCTTGGCAACTTGCTGCTACTTCTGCCTCGTTCTTCTGATGCTTCTCCTCTTCATCGTTCAGCCTCCTTCACAAATGGCAATTTCTCAAGCTGTTCTATCTGCGATAGATAATGCGATCTATTACGATGGCGCACCACATATGCGTTGACACAGCCGCATATCTTCCAAGTGCAGGCCCGTTGTCGGCCTCGTCGCATGCAAACCAAGGATGCCAGCGTGACTTACTTCGCCGAAAGAGATGAATGTATAGAATGAGGAAGCTTCAAGTCGGCCTCAGCTTCTCCCAGACGATAGACCCTGATCTCATCAGAAGGATCATGTTCGTTGATGGAGTCGACGAGAAGTCCACGCCGCCAGTATCTCCACTCTCAATGCCGATGTGCAGTAGCGCCTCGAGGCTGAGCCACGATGTGACCTTGACTTCTGCAACTTACACCAAAGGCTTTCACACCTCAGGACAACACAATACTCTTCCATAGCAGACATGCGCCTACTCAACGTGCACACACTAGACTTCAAAGACTTTCCTAGAGACGACGAGCGTCCTCTATATGCGATCGCCTCACATCGCTGGGTTGACGAAGAGATCACGTACCAGGAGTTCATTGAGAGCAAAACATCATCGTCCATTCAACAAACATCCGGATACAGGAAAGTGCAGGCCTTTTGCGAATTTGTGAAGCAATGGCGCTGCGATAATGAGATTCTCTGGTTATGGATCGACACCTGCTGCGTAGACAAGACCTCAAACCATGAGCTTTCGGAGGCTATCAATTCTATGTTCAGATGGTACGCAGAGGCGAGAGTATGCATTGCATATCTACACGACGTCGTCCCGTCGACAGCAAGTCCGAATGAAGTAATTCACAGCTTCGAGAACAGCGTATGGTTTACCCGTGGCTGGACTTTGCAAGAGCTTCTTGCTCCAAGCCTGGTAGTATTTCTAGACCAGCAATGGGAAGTGCTTGGCCACAAGGCGCCCTCTCGCGAGCGCGCGCAACTTGCGTGGGGAAGTCGATCGATACGTCCTTTCAATACTAAAGAACTTCGACCACCGCTGAATCACTGGATTTCGACTGCGTCTGGAATCTCTCCAGAGATTCTGGCGGATTATTCACAGAGTGAGCATCTCGGAATCACGGAGAAAAGACAGTGGATGAAGCGAAGGACGACCACGCGCACTGAGGACGCGGCATATTGTCTTCTTGGCATATGCGGAGTCTACATGCCTCTTATCTATGGAGAGCGTGAGTTTGCGTTCGAAAGATTGGAAGAAGCTATAGAGAACAGGCGGAGGAGAGGAGTGGTCTCCGAGCCTCGGACGACCGCCAGCACAGCAAGTCATACCCCAGAACCTCCCGATCCGGCGGACACAGAAGATGAGGGAGTAGTCTCTGCTGATGAGTACCGTGTCAATGGCAATGATGCGTACAGAAATGGCGACTACGCCACAGCTGTCGCTGAGTATTCGCGTGGTAAGCATCAAAATGCGCCCTCTCGATGTGCAAGACTGACTTGGTACTACAGCCATAAAGATGGATCCGAGATCATCGCGGTCATATCAGAATCGTGCTGCTGCGTATATGTCTCTCAAGAAATATGAAGAGGCCTTGAAAGACTGCGAGACCGCTAATTCCCTGGACCCGGAGAACTCGAAGATACTCGGGCGCATGGACAGGATCAAGCTGGCAATGAGGAATACTGCTCCCTCTGACCATGGCAATAGAACCTTCCATTTCAGCACTGGTGGAGGCAAAGGTGGCTTTGGAGGATTCAGCAATGCCGAGGATATCTTCGCAGAGTTTATGCGCGGTGCTAGCGGAGGACGAAACAATGATGACTCTGAGGCACAGCCGTCGCGGAAGCAAAACAGCACTCCTACTAGACTCGCAAACGAGCCTTCGCGCTCGACACGTTACACTTATGGAAAGCAGTACGCAGACGACGTTTCGTATCCGACACCCGACGGATACCGCACTCAGACCCGCGAGCCTCAGTTTCCAAGAAGCGTAACACGAAGCCCGTCACCTGTCAAGCGATCTCGGCAGAGCACGCAAGGAGTTAACGCGAGTGAGCCACCACCACCAAAACCACGCACGACAAGTTATGCATACACTCCCGGTGGAGTGGAGCGTCACAGAAGTTCACGCTTGAATCGTGATCGACAGCCTTTGTCACGAGAGGCAGGAAATACTCCACAAATGTGGGGAGAGATACAGCCCGCTCGCGAGCGTCGATCATCGTCACGATGAAGGCAATGGGACCCATTACGATACTTATGAATTCGAGCAGCTTCTTCGAACGTTCCAGACAGCGCTGAAATTCCGACTCTATGACTTGGACTGCACAGCCACTGTCATTGTGAAGCTCGATAGAAAGGACACTTTCAGTCCGTCTAGCTCAGAAGGACTCGATAATGACTGATACTCGTAGACAGCAGTCTGGGAGACGGTATTCAGAGGCATTGGGCATCCCAGCATGGCATCAGAAGATCATCTTCGATAAGAAGGCATCAAAATTAAACAGCCGGTTCCAAGGTCAGAACAAATTCACCAGAACCAACAACCCAAGCTTTCGACTTCCTGCTTCTCAATATGGCACAGGCGGCATAGCACTAACACACTGATGCTTCGTCCACTTCCACTCCCCATCTCCCTTCCTCCTCCACTCAAACAAATTCACCTTCTCACCTCCCGGCCAACAATCCTGCCTCGCATCCCCCCAATGCGCATTTCCCTCCCAAACTCCATCATGATCCATAGGTCCCCAACCCTGTTCCGTAAACCTCATAGTAACCCAAACGACCGCGATCCCCATCTTCTCCACCAAATCTACACAGATATCGGTCACTTGGCAATGAGTTTCTGGTAATCGGAATACAACTTCGGACATCCATTTTTGGGTCTGAGCGAGGTCGAAGTACAGGGTTGAAGAGTATTTAAGGGCTTGAGTGTAGGTGTGATCTGGGGAGGCGAAACGAGAATACAGTTCTGGGATTTTGCGGGCGTTGTAGAGGGAGAAGATTTCTAGGGTCATGGTTCGGAGGAGGTTGGCCGTTGGGGGAAGGTCCTCGGTGAGGGAGGTGTGGATTGGAAAGGCTGGGGTTGTTGGGTGGGGGCCGAATCGGGGGAGATGTTCTGTCTTGAAGGGCTCTGCCTTGATGGCCATAATTCCTCTTGGGTGGATTCCAGTGCCGTGAGGTAGTCTCGAGTTTGAGGGACAGAAGGTGTCAACGATGCGGTAACACTTTGGCTGCACAGCCTGTGATCTTGCGCACTTCGGCGATATTCGTGTGGCTACGCCAGTGTCGATAAGGCTGTTCCTACCATGATGCTTGATTTTTTGAGATGCAGTCGTGGTAGGGTGCAGCAGGAAGTACGGCAGCTGACCAATAATTCTTGGCATAGTGCCACTGATGTCGATGAAGGAACGAAGGAACGTGCCAAGGGCCAAGACTTCAGAGCTACCTAGCTATGATTTGGCAACATCATCTAGCAGTAGCAGCATCAATTGATGCCTTCTCCTTCATATGCTTGCCTGCTTCAGAGCCTTCGAGAAACCTAGCTGCAGCGAGAGTGTCGACGAAATGCTGCACGTCCTTGACTTTGGTGCCATCGTCTGTCATTCGAAGTGTGATCATGTGCTCGAAGTCGAACACTCTACCCTTTAGTTCGGTATGATGACGGGTCTGAATGACCACCTTCCTAGCCTTTTCATCCACAGTTTTGTCGACAATACTGTTCTCACAGACGTTGTATGTGGTGAAGATTTCGGCTTCGTTCTCTTGGTACTCCGTTATGGTGAGTCCGGGGCGTAGGCGAGGCAAAATGGTGAACAAAGAGTCAGGCGCGAAACGGCGTATGCATTCTGGCGTGAGTGTGGACGACAGTTTGTCCACGTCCCTGGTCTTGAAAGCTTCATTGAAGGATTCAAGAAATGCCTCCGCCGTAGCAGACAGGCTGTCGTAGAGCGTGGTCGAATTGGAAGCCATTGTGGCCTTGTTCTTGTTGTCTTCGAGCGTGTCTGTTCTACTCTGGCTACGAGACACAAATGCCAGGCGCGCAGAATGTATGTGAGGCGCCATTGTTACTAACGCAGACCGTGTCCTTAGATGACGAAGCTGACATGCGATCCTCGCAACGCGAGCCGTCGGCGATCAAGTAGTATTCCAGAGGGGCCAAGTTGCGACTTTCGCATAGATGCGTACTTCCAGAGGTGTTGCAAGATGAAGTGCAAAGTCTCATGGCTTTGATGTAACAAGTACTATATATCGGGTGTTGCGATCCTTGATTGTCGATCTAGGCGCTATTTTGGTGACGTGAAGGCGGTGTTGAGTTTGCGAGCCCATACGACACCTCAAATTCGCGCAACATGCTGCTGGCCAGTGCATTCAAGGAGACAGCGTTGCGACTGGCGACAGACAACGGTGATGCCTCCAATGCCACAGACCAGCCATCTTTCGCTCTCATCTACACACAGAGATCTTCTCGACGTCTGGTAAAGCAGGCGCTTGGTATTCTCGTAGGTTGCTCGTCAGCGGTGTTGCGATTCTCGCTGGGTTTCACGCTGGACTCAGTCTGCAGCACATCTCCAAATACTCCAAGAGCCATCCAAACAGCGGTAGCAAAGTCAGGCTCGTCGTCAACATTGTGGCTGATGTTGATCACTTTAAGATCTTTCGCCGTGTTTTTGTAGATAACATCGCGCGTCCAGGAACAGGCCTCGTCTACGTTCAGTGTGGTCCGGCTTCTTGTCTGCCCTTTGGTAAGTGAGAGTCCGGTGCAACGTGCTCCAATGCTGCTACGCTGCGTAGTCTCGCCAGCCGGAGAGCTGCTGGATCTCCAAATATCGCGGCTGAACAATCTCGATCGTCAGAAGGATTCTCGTTCAATGCCGAGCAACTGGAAATTGCAGTTTTACCCAATTTATGGTTCTGAGAAGGTCGACTTGGCCGCGATTGTCCATACTGAGGCATAGTTACGCAAATGCTTTCTGTGCACTGCGCGATGCTTACTTGTGTCTGTGGTCAGCTTGTCATCGGATTACCTCAGTAGCGAAGGATTCTCTCGACATGCTCCAAGGTCGGGCTCAGATCAGCCGCAAAGTCCATTGACAATGAAACCTGAATTAGTTGCGAGCCAGTCAGCTATAGTGACAAACCGAAAGGAATGCATGGACTGCATTTTCAGGCCCGGACGAGCTGCAGTGGTTTCGTGTATGCCATGGCTCCTGCCACACCATTCAGAGCATGGTATCATAGACCAGAATACTGGACAGGTCGCGACGTCCGCGAATGGCTTGGAATGGACGCGTCTTGCTAAGAGCTGAGCGAGAATACGTGTTGGTGTTTTACATTGCAGCGCTGGCGTTTGTGATGTTATTGCTCTCTTGCAGAATACACCACCCATAAGCCTACAAGCGCCGTATTTGTGCCCAAACCACTTGGAGCTATTGCCAGCATCCGAACAGCTGGAGCTGCCTTCCAGGATCATCGCGACAGATCAAACAGATCGAAGCCATAGCATCTGGTGGTATAGCTTTTAAGTGGACGTCCGGCACTCGCTCCGTCTTCTTGGCCTGGTCGGTGGCATGTGAAGATTAGAGGACCATTTCCTGCTTTGGTGGTAATTCTTCCAAGTAATGGTCCTGCCGGCGTGTCATGCAGCCTGTCTTCGGACTTGGGGTGCTTTACCGACGGCGTCCGAGACACGCACGGCATCTTCTCCAACCTTGATCTGCGACTCGGCGTGAGCTGGGAAAAGTACAAAAAGAGGAAGAAGAGGCTCGGAAGACCGCGGCATTCCCTGCATCAGCCCCTGACGATGATCAAGTCAGGAACGTGCACACCCTGCGAATCTGCTTCGTCATGGATGAACCTTCGGGAGAGGAAGATTTTCGACTCAAGCCTACCATGTCGGCCTCATAGCGGCAGCGATGCGGTTGACAACACCGGACTGGCGTCAAACACACCACCAACACGCGCAGAGTTTCTTGGGTGTCAGTTAAGAGCTTCGTTCTTTCCTCAAGCCGTTTATCAACCATTATACATCTCCACCTGCTACTTCGAAACGCAAGCTGAAACTGCGACTATGTGGTCTTGACTAATGTCTTCTATTCCTTGACTGAGTTAGCTACCGTTACTGGCGCTCTTCGCACATCTTGAGCTCTTGGGCTTTGTAGGATATACCCACTGGACTGAACATGCATTGTATCTATAATATCACCTACCGGCGGTAACGGCGCGCTACATCCTTATGAACGCGTTTCCAGCAAGCTGCGGGATCACTCGAAACGCTTCGACTTCACCTGCACCTAATAATTCTACAAGTCAGACTGTACTGGCTGAAGCTACGCCAGAAACGACATCACTAGAAAACTATCGTGGACAAGAGAGCTTGCCTTACGAGGTTGAGGCTCAAGGACAAGAAGGATCCGCGACCACTTTCCAAGAATCAGCAAATATGGCAGGCGACGAAGAGAAGGCAGCTCTTGAAAGAGACCAAGCTGCAGAGCGAAGCACAAGCGAGAACCTCCAGACCGCAGTTGAGCAAGAAAGAGTGAATCAAGAGAGGGAGCGAACACGCGAATTCTTCGATGCGCCAGAAACGACAGACCCAGAAAAAGAAGCTATACAGAAAGATATCCAGAATAAGCACTTGAGCTTAGCCTCGAGCGCAGATTGGCATAAGCGAGAATCGATAGAGACTGCGCCGCGCGCATCTACAGTACTATCAGACTCAGCCAGCGAAACCAGCCAGACTGGTGATGATGACCCGAAGCTGGAAGGTCAAGATAACAGACCTGGCGGGAGGAGTAGGGTGACTTTGGCAGTTCCAGATGACGATCCCAATGCTCGACGGCCAACGCATAGCAGAGGAGATACGGTTGCCTCTGGTATAACAGTGGCATCCTCGAGGAGAAGTGGTAGAAGCATGCCGTCGTTGCGTAGGAGGGAGACGAAGCTTGCGCAAAAGAAGGCCCACCCATGGCAACATTTAGGTAAGGGCGTCTGCCAGCTGATGAAAACGCTGAACTGATAAAAAATGTCCAGGAATAACTCTCGGGCTGCCCATGATTTTACTCTTCGATCTCGTAGTACCTTGCATCATTTACTACGTCTGGTTTGACCATCATCGTCGAAAACGTGACAGGCAGTGCCAGCGCGAGCAGGGCGGCACTGATGGCTGTTCGATTCCTCTTCTAAATTATGACAAAGACATCCTGGGCTTTGCGATCATCTCCTTCGGCTTTGGCGAGTTGTGGATTCTGATTGCGCGAGTGCACCGCCTTTTCGTGCACCGCGACGCATGTGCGCCACTCTTGTCGCGATCTCGATGGGAGCTAGATGCCACAAGCTGGGTATATGGCGTAGCCTTGATCATGGGCCTGATCCCGTTCGTGGTCGGAAGTGAGCTGGAAATTCCCCAGCTGTACCTGTACTCACCCAGCTTTATCATGGCCTTCCTCGGAGCGCTCATGGTCTTGACCACTTTGGTGCCTATCAAGATCCCAATTGGCATCAATTCTCATGCGCGAGGCTCGAGAATACGACCATTCATCTACTACGCCGCAGAAGATTTCATCGCAGTGGACGGACTTCAAGATCGAGAATTCCGTGTCCGGTACAATGATCGGTATGAGACCAATCGCAGATTCAGGCGCTTCTTCGTGTACCTGACCTTGTTCTGGATATGGGGCGTCATTGTGTACATTGGATGTGCAAGCGCAATCATCTGGAACCTGGAATTTCATTATGCGTTTGGCCTGACATTTGGAATATTGTTCACTTGGATTTTTGTCTGGGCCGGGATGACAGCTCTCTGGGTCAAACGGGAAATGAAGGCGGAGCATGAGGAGTACGAGAATGACGAGGTCGAAGCATAATGTTGTCGGCAGAACTTAATGGTACAAGGAAGGAAGCATTTCGATGTCCGATAGAGTCGCAGAAATGACGCTGGTATGACAGACTTGTGGTCAAAGCAAATGGTCGTTCTCATCGGGGTACTCTCGGGTCGTACTCCGAGCATCCATGAGTATTCGAACATAGTGGAGAGCCGTTGTGCGTTGCTCGTTCAAGCTGTGCGTGGTTCCGTCCAAGGTCTTGGGCTGCTGGATTCATCAATGTGCTGTCCGAACCTGACCGCATGCCTGAGCAGGTATTCTAACTTTCCTCGCTTCTCACGTGCTCGTCTCAAACTTCCATCAGAAAGAAGCTTAATTCAAGAGACCCTCGTCTAACCACAGTTTTGGTGCGGCGTGCGCGCATGTCAATCCTTTGTTTGCTTCCAAATGAAGAATGTTTGTGGCCCGTAGCTGACGCTGGCCACTGGTGTGACGACATCAGACAGCTGCTCCACTTGGGCGACTATCAGTGAATGAGCACTCCACCGCATCCTTGACTCAAGCCTGTCTCTGGATCTTCGGGCTGCATCTCCACGCTTCCAGCGCTCATCACGGTCTGAACTAGGATGGAGGCAGGGCTCTATTATAAGCCATCGCCATCTTCAACTGTCTCCATTCTCGCCCGGATAAGTGGACCGAAGTTATTGCCTCCGCAGACGAACAGAAAAGATAGACACGACGCATGTGGTTGGAAAGTGGAGAGCGTGACCACAGGCGACCAGATAAGAGCTTAGCCATATCGCTCGTAGTGAGACGTGGGTAATTGGAGATACACAGGTACGTCGACCACCCACACCACCTTCTTCACTACCGCGCTTGCCAGCTTGTGTTGGTGACTCGATTGTTTCGCGCCTTCTAAGCGGCGTGAAAGAAAATAAGAACCTGGCTGACAAGCCACGCCCAGGATAGCTTCACGCCTTACGCCATATTGGGTGACAGCTTCGTAGACATTGCGTGACGCCCGGCCCAACGAAATTTAATATTCGATCGCGACCTCTCATTATCACAACCAAGACTTGTTATCAGACAAGCACGACATCGACAACAACATCATGGGTCAATCCGAGTTCGTCGACTGCATCCGTCCACTGGGCGAGCGACTCAAGCACTATGATGCCAAACGATCTCCAACCGACCAACCCGACAACGATGCCATCTACGAAACCGACCCAGCAAGAGCCGTTCCCGAAGCCTTCATCGATGCCATGATCGTTCGCGAAGAAGTCTACGTGAAAGAGCAGAACGTCCCACTTGAGAATGAACTCGACGAGGACGACCCAAGAAGTTTCCACTGGGTCGCATACGCCTCTATACCAGCCAAAGCCAACACAAACGGCAACGGCGAGAGGAAATCCAGCAACAGCACCAAAATCCCAATCGGCACAATTCGTCTCGTACCACCTCCACACGCCCCACACCCTACTCCAAGTGGTAGCGACTCCCCACAATCAACCCACGACGAACCGATCAAAGAACCATACATCAAACTCGGCAGATTAGCAGTCATAAAAGAGTTTAGGAAAGCAGGAATTTCAAAACTCCTAATCGACACGGCTTTGAACTTCGCCCGCGAACATCCTTATGAAGTCGGCCCACAACTTGACCCAGCTCAGATGGAGGCACTCAAGAAGGGACTTGGTGTTAGTTTCAAGGGTCTCGTTCTTATCCATGCTCAGACTGGAGTACAGAAAGTTTGGAAGAAGTATGGCTTTGAGACGGATGAGAGTATGGGTGAGTGGGATGAGGAAGGAATTCCGCATGTGGCTATGTGGAAGAGGATGGATGTTAGTGATGCGAGGAGGAAGAGTAAGATTTGGATGGGTGGGCCTGGACCGATGAGTTCTTAGGTAGAGGATGAGTTGCAGTCTACTGCCAATGTGAGGATAATGGGCGGGAATTGAAGTCTGGATAGATGGGGCATTTGGGAAGGAGGGACTGTGTTGTCTTTCGTTTGCATGATACAGGGCGTTGAGGAATATGGTTATACCCAGGTAGTTTGAAGCGATTCGTGATTATTACTGTTCATGAAAAGTCATAAGTCGTGGATCACGTCCCAAAATTTCGTCTCTCGTCAAGTGTGTCACTGTGCAACACTCTGAAATAGTATGAATCTCTGGAATTGGTGCGCTGGTGTGCCATTGTCACCAGTTGCAATGGCTGGATCTTGCGCGATGTCTGCTGCGCATCGTGCAAATCTAGTTTGACGCAGGAGCTCTCATATGCTTGTGCCTGCCTGATGGTGGTGGGCTCAAGTTTACTCGCGCAGAAGTACAGCTGTAGCCTTGTTCGTATCATGATCGTTGTGCTGGCCTGTGGCATAGATGTACGTCAACACGAGCTGCTCCCATCGCCGTCACTGGCGTCTTTTCGTAGTCTATCACGCCGTCCCGTATGCTTGACCGGATCCTTTGAACAGCAAAATGCTGTCAACTACCAGCCAGAGGCAACCAGATCGGGACAATTATCATCTTTCGGCTGCATCAAACTTCGATCATGACCAGTATATAAGGACCGAATTGTCGTACGAAAGCTCTTCAAGTCTTTCACGGGATGACCTGCGACCCTTTCGGACCTCAAAGGCGGCAAGAACGGCCTTCTCTAGATCGCCGAAAGTCATGCCTTCTGGATAATATCTGCGCCAGAAGATGGTCGTGTGACTTCCAGTCGGGATAACGCACGTTTTTGGAGCAGGATGCGCGACCATCATATTATGCCAGAGAGGTCGCACTTCTGCTTGAGACCCTTCCCAGGCATCGACCAGATCTATCCTCGCAGCAATAGTGCTGTCACGATAACCATTCTTTTTCTGTTTGAAGAACGATGGAGCCAGAGGATTGATGGCTCTTTCCGTCTGATCGACTTTCTCCAGAAACAGCTTCTCACGCAGCGGCTTGGAATACGTGATGGTCTCCAACACTTTTCGATTTAATTGACGACATCGAACCACGTCAGCTTGCTCGGAGAAGAGCAATATAATCTCAAGAAGTTCTCCGACCCCAAAGACGCGTTGAGTTGCCGTTGCCGTGTCTGCCGATTCTACAGCCCCATCGACATTGGACAACCACATGGCCGATCTGGTAGGTATTTAAGAGGCTCTGCTGATAGTGGACGCGAGGCGAAAGTGTAGCGAGATGGCCAAGACGAAGTTGATGGATCAAGAAGCGTGTTGGGCGGCTCCACATCACGTTCACGTGTCCATGCTCGGCGTCGTGATTCGAAGCTCGACCGGAAGAACTTCTTCATCTGTATTTACCCATCATCGCCATGCAGGAACAACACGCGCTATCGAGCATGACGATGGTGGATATGGCAAGAATCCTGGTAGGACACCAATGGTTTCGCAGCATTCATGAGCTCGCGTACCTCTCGATGCTACACCTGAACACACCTCGGTAGGCTCCCGCAGCATTATATATCGCTGAAGGTCCCGTGTGTTTGTACAATTAACGATCTCCTCACCGTGAAAAGACTCAAAATGCGCTGCTCAATCGTTCTGAGCACTCTGGCGGCATCATACGCCAGCGGCGCTGCTTTGGTCAAAGCTGGACCAGGATACATTAACTATACCACAGTCACAGGTTACTTCCTGCAAGACGAGTCGACGACAAACGCGACCACTTTCAATTATACGCAGACGAACTTTGGTCTCATCAACCGCACATATCCAGCAACTCAGAATGTCAGCAGCTATGCCGACTTGACGCAATGGCAAAAGTTTGAGATACAAGTCGATGCATTGAACAAGGAAGCGCCAAAGAACACTGTCTACAAAGTGCTGTACATGGGACGGCATGGTCAGGGATACCATACTGCGGCAGAAACTGCTTTTGGCACACCAGCATGGAATTGCTACTGGGCTCAATTGAAGGGAGCCAACAGCTCGTTCTACTGGGAAGATGCAAACCTTACCAGTGCTGGCGTCTTGCAAGCACAGATTGCGAACAATTTTTGGAAGAAGGAGATTGAAAGCCAGAAAATACCAGTGCCTCAGACCTATTACACTTCACCTTTGGCACGATGCCTTGCAACGGCAAACATTACCTTCAGCGGTCTGGAGCTCCCCAAGCGTGCTCCTTTCGTGCCAACTGTGAAGGAGCTCTTGCGCGAGGGCATCTCTATTCACACTTGCGACCATCGCTCGAATAAGACTTGGATCCACGATACATATCCAAGCTTCAAAATCGAGAAGGGCTTCAACGAGTACGATGAGCTATGGAATGGCGTCACCGCAGAGCCCGACAGCGCACACGAGAAGCGCATGTTGACACTCCTAGACGATGTTTTCACCAGCGACGCCTCAACCTGGATCAGCTTTACTTCTCACAGCGGCACAATCAGCACCATACTCGACGTCATCGGCCACCAAAAGTTCAGTCTCGCTACAGGTTCCGTCATTCCTGTTCTTGTCAAAGCAGAATTTCTCCCAGCCTCGGATGCCCCATCGACGACAGTCGGCAGCTTCACAACCAGCACCTGGTGTCATAACGCTCCACCGATTACCAGTAGTTCGGGCGTAGACCAAGGGTGTGTCTGTTCTCCAACCACAGCACCTCTTCCGAGTTTGAATACGCAAGCACCTTTTATTCCCGGACAGACTGCGCCGATCAATGAGTATACGACTACACCGACAGTTTCGAATTCGATGACTTCAAAGCCTTGCTCGAGTTCGTCGAGGAGCAGCAAAGGATATGCGTGGCCAACGAGCTATTAGATATGTTAGATGTACACAAATAGTCGATTAATAGCATCTAAGCCTCGAGAAACGTTCAAGTTGAGACCACTTGTAAAACATCTTCGTTCACCAAGGATGTACAATGTACTTTCACATGCAGCCGGACGAATTACGGACGTATCCTAGCCTGATTCAATCAGCTAATGGGAGAGCTTGCTCCTTCATCGTCACTTTGTAGATATTCTCTCTTCCCGTCAAGAGCCACACTCCCTTCTTCGCTCTAGCAGGTTCGAGATTGTAAATGATATCGTCTTGACAATTGATCTTGCCGAGCACGACGCCGGTATCGGGATTGACGATGTCAACGCCCCCATACACCGCAGACAACAGCAGACCGCTCTTGGTCACTCTCAACCCGTCTGGCCAGCCTGATTCAACCTGATATACAAGACGCGGATTTGTCAGAGGACCAGTCTTCGCGTAATCGAAAGCCCATACTGCACGTTGAGCGGACAGAACATTGCTTGTTGAGAGAGAGTCCGCGACGTATAAAGTTTTCTCATCAGCCGAAAGAGCGAGTCCGTTGGGCTTTTGGACAACGTTGTTCGAAATTGCTGTTACTGCTCCTGAGGATGGGTTGAAACGATATATGGCCATTGGAAGTTCCGAAGCTTGTACACCTGGCCAGGCTGAGTCTTGACCATATGTGGGATCGGTGAAGATGATAGAACCTTGGGAGTCGAAGATCAGATCATTTGGACTATTGAAGTGTCGGCCTCGAAAGTTGTTGAGGATCGCTTTTGTCTTGCCCGTGCTGGTGTCGATTGTATGGATACCGCGTACTGGGCTGCCATTTGTGACTAGGTAGACCTTTCCGCGATGAAGAGTGCCTCCGTTCACATTCCAGAGAGGTGGATCGGTAGTGATGTTGCGGACCTGTGCGATATGAGCATTGTGCTTGATCCTCAGGAACAATGCCTTACCTTGTGCGTGTCAATCTCGATGGCATACGTAGTGCCGAGAAGAGACGTATCACTATACAGTAGCTCATTTGTGTCTGGTAGATATACAGGAGCTTCGTGCACATGCTTCAGAGATGGAGGAAAGCTCTGTATTTTCTCAAGCTTCGCATCTGGCCCGATGGTCTCAAAGAAGGAACCGTCGTAACCAATGAAATCTGCACTCTTGATTTTCTGCAAGGAACTGCTGATACTTCCATCTGCAGGTACAATGTCGTAAAGCCAAGAAGCTGCATTTTCTTGTCAGTGGCCATCGATCATCGCACAGCAAAGGCCAAGCTCGTCATACTGGTATTGCCGCTTTTCCACTCGCCAGGGATCACGGCGAGATTCTGGTCAAGGAATACTGCATTCAAGCTTGAATAGGCACATGGTAACGCATTAAGAAGTGCACCTGGGGCTTGTACAGAAGTGCATGGCTCCATACTGGACTTTGCGAAGGTTGGCGAGAAGAAATTGGAAAAGAAGTCCACTCCAAATGGCAACTGGTCTGCCATCTTGAGTGCCGCTTTCTCCTCTCCAACAGCCAAGACTCGACAAGAGCGAGGCTGGTATAGCCTGTACGGCGCGAGATGATGCCTCCAGATGCCTTTCAAAGAGTGGTCTCTCGTGGCGAGGTTACGAGATTTCTGCTGGGGTTGTGTCGGTCGAAAAGCGGGCGACCTGGTTAGGGCCATGGCGACCAGAGAGGGGTTGCGAAGACGGAGTCCACAGCAGATCCGGAACGCTCCCGGACCTCAATGCGAGCTTCTCGGACTGCAATACATTAATATTTTGGCAGCTGCTGTTCCTGAAGTCCGAGACT
This sequence comes from Pseudocercospora pini-densiflorae CBS 125139, assembly GCA_000504365.2. Classification (NCBI taxonomy): domain Eukaryota; kingdom Fungi; phylum Ascomycota; class Dothideomycetes; order Mycosphaerellales; family Mycosphaerellaceae; genus Pseudocercospora; species Pseudocercospora pini-densiflorae. Next base: position 53,434 of record AWYD02004654.1, on the reverse strand, counting down.
CGTGAAAGACATTTTCGGCCATTGTGAAACCGCAAGACCTGGCAGAAGATCGCAAAGATGGTGGTATATCACGTCGGTAAGCATATCCGGGCGCTAACCTTTGAAGTAGTCGACGATATTGATCGACCGATAGTGCTCTTCAAATTAAACCCTGGCACATCTGATGAGAAGATTGCGGAGTTGAAAGCAGCCGGAGAGGCAATGGTCGGACAGGTTCCAGGTAGCTCATCTCCGGCCCGTTGACAATAGGGTTATATGCAGGCGGCGGTACTGATAATCGTGGAAGGCCTTCTGAAATTCGACTTTGGTCCTCCTCTTGCGTCCACAGCTCACAGAGCCCAAGGATTTAATCTCGGCTTGATCGCGGTGCTAGAGAAGCCAGAAGATGTAAAGGTATATGCTGAACATCCGGCACATCTGAAGTAAGCGTTTCGAGCCAGTGTCCATGTGCGACAAGTGAAACTGACTGTATTACAGAGTACATGCCATCCGAGAGTCCATTTGTGGAGACACTCTTGCGTACGATCTGGCAGTCTAGTAATTTCCCAGCGCAGAAGGCCAAACTTAGAGCTCAGATAGAGAGCATCATAAAGAAGCAAAAATGTAGATTCCTTAGTCCCCTGAGAAACCTGAACGCAGGATTTGAGAGAGTATATGAAGTCTAGATGATCCAGAGCGGTTTACTCTCCAAGCTGACAGAGGGGCGCTCAGGGCCTTCTTAACCATGTGCCTTGAGGTCTATTTACCTTCCATCACCGTCTTTTCCGATCAATGAACCCAAAAGTGGGCAGAGCGGTTGTTCAAACCTAGTAAGTCCCGGCAGATGGCAGATGGCACAGAGGCAGTATCTTGGACAGCATTGATGGCGTGAAAGTGGTGCAGATGAGAGGGATATGATTCTCGTACAGAAGTCAAGTACATGTACTGGAAAGAACAGAAACACGCTAAAGCCATGGACCCCTGCCAAGACCGAGGACTGCACCTTCGCAACACTTTCACGTCGCGTCTTCCAACACCACATCGTACACTGGCCTATGACCTTCGAAGCGATCGCACGAACGATCCATCCAAAGAATATAGCAAACTTTGAAGCACACGAGATACCGACGTTCACCGCCGCAACGCTCCTACCACGCTCGAGCGTACAAGTCATTCGTCACAAGAGCAAGATGCCAAAAAAAGCGGTTGTATGCCGATCATACTCTTCGCGCCCATTCCTGATATATGGTACCCGATTCCATTGCGAGGAGTCGCAAAAACAGTAGCCAAGAGCATAGTCCGGTAGAGATCTGCTATCAAGATTCTGAATGGATTCTGCGAAGGGCCAACCTCGATTTGGTCTCTCTTTTCTTTCGAGAACCGCAGCTCATCATTACAGCCCTCATCCCTCATGATAGCTGGTCCAAAGAAGCAAGAAGAGACCGCAGTGCCTTCTGCTCCTGACCAGACAATTCGCTAGATAGCGGTATGCTCATGCAGATAACGACTTCGAAGACACATCAGCAAAGATTCTCACAACCGATGTGAGATCGATGCCCATAATCCTTTCTCCTCGTCAATTCCTTCGACAGCGCCAACTCCGGCTAGGCTGCAGGGTACCTAGAAGTGTCCTGTTAGAATAATCGCAGCCTGCAAACGGTGAATCGCGGGCCCTCTTTACCTTGGTCTATCATTCACTTGCACCTCTCCCGGCCCGCTCCGTTGAACTTCGGCTGTTTCAGCCTTCCAGCATCGCTAACCTTAATCTTAAGTACTTGCTTTATGCGACCTTCTACTTACATCAAGCTACACTTCAGCAAAGCCAATCTCGAGTCGGAACAACGAATCTTTTGCGACCGAAGACAGTCTATCATTCTGTGTGGCACTCAGCGCTGTGTGCATCTAGCAGCTCTGCTGAGTCACGCACACTGAACGGCCACGCGCGCTTCAACATCGAGTCCAAGTCGCTTAATCGCCCGAGGGACATTTTTCGACTTTGAAATCCCTCTAGCAAGACGTCAGATCATAATCACTCCACCGCAGTAAGTATCGTCTACCTTTCTCAAGATGATCGCAGACTGATCTTCTACTAGAACATGGCTTCTACCAATTACGGAACGAATTACACGCGCTTCAGTCGTCGGCAGTGCTTCCGCTTCATCCGCCAGCGCGGCGGCACGATTCCACCAGGCAGAAATGTCGACCCACGGCAGATCCTGCGCCAAATGGATACAAATACGCGCTTCCGCTTCATGGATCTGCCGCCGGAAATGCGGAACGATGTCTACGCCATGCTTCTCAGTCGCAACCCGAACGAAGACCGCAAAGCATTCCCAGAAATCCTTCGCGTCTCGAAGCAAGTCTACAAGGAAGCCGTTGGCATTTTGCGCGCAGAGAGCTTCTTCAGCCTGGTGGCCGAAATTGCCAAGAAAAGCAGTGAGGAAGTCTTTGACGTCGGTGTCGACCTTGAAGCCATCATCAGGACCGACGATGATCATCGTGTGCGTCTCGATTGCAGTCTGACGCAGTTCGAATCGCTCCGCATGGTCGAGAAAATTCAACTAGACATTCTCTTCTGCACTGAGGCCGGCCACGATGGCGAATGGACGACCATCACTGCCTTCGTGAACTTGGTTAATATCTATGCACCTAACCTCCGCACAATTGAGCTCACAGCAGAGTATGAGCATGCCCCCGGCTGGAACATCATCGCGATGAACAAGCCCAGCGCTCTGAAGGCATTCTCCAAACTCCCAGAGAATGTCACGCTCGACATTCAAGATCTCGATGACGACACGTACGATGCGGTGTGGGCTGCAATTAATGCTGCTTGAAGGTATGTCGATTTCACGCATCACATAGCGAGAATGGACGAGTCTTATGGCGCCAGCAATACGAGCAACTTGAAAAGGGCAGAGCGCGTGTTGGAGCAGATGGCTATATTGGTTTCTTGTGCCATGTCAGAGACTGCTCACGCAAATGAGGTGGAGAGGCGTTTTGTTTACTTTGACTGTTCTTGCTGGCTCAGACGATGCGCAGGTGTTCGTGGCGCTTGACTCTGTTTTGGAACTGCTTGCGAAATTGGATAGACTGAGAAACGCGAATGATGCGGACTACGCATTGTAGGTGAGCAACTCACGCAGAGTCGGGCATAAGGCTCAGGCGTTCATAAATGGGTATCAATATCTATAATAGCACAACAAACGGCACCCAAACTGTGCTCGTCTACTCTTCCACGAGCAAATCATTCTTCGAAAAGCGTCTCAAGTTCCATATCTTCGATTTCTTGGCCGTTGGCTGTCGAAACGTGGGTTGCCGTACCACAGTTGTAACAGCGGCCTCGAACACTTCTGCCACTCCTTTGCCTGATGATGCTGAGCATTGTAGGTATTTTAGCGCACCGATCTTTTCGCAAATTTCCATGGCCTCTTCCCTTTTCACAGGATGTTGACCACACTTTGCCAGCTCTTCCTTGACTGCCCCATTATCAACCAGATCTTCTTTTGTGCCTACGAGGATGACAGGACGACCAGGACATGATCTTGCTATTTCATCGGCCCACTACAAGTGTGATCAGCAGAAACTTCTACGTCAGAGAAATGCGGAAGCTCACCACGTATTCGATGTTCGCCAGCGAATCTGGCATGTCGAGCGAGAAGCAAAGTATCACCACCTGCGCATCGCGATAGGCCAATTGTCTCAGACGCTCATACTCCATGAGACCACAAGTGTCGCGAAAGTCCATGTGAACGTTATGATCCCTGTTCTTCACCTTCGTGGGATCGGGCATAATGGTGATACTGAGCTGCGTCGGCATGGCTCCGCTTTGAAAGCGCCTGTACATGTGTTAGCGACTTCCGATCAAGAGTGACAGATGCTGTTCATATACCCAATCAGTGCAGATTTGCCGACGTATGATTCGCCCACCACAGCCACGTTGCGAGTCTTGAATCGACCACGAATGCTAGGATGAGGACCTTGAACTGATCCCGCGACCGATATAATGCTAGAAACCTCGTTGCTCGTCCTTGGACCAGCGTCCGGATTCGTCTGTCGTGATAGTTGGGCCAATGTCTCAGCATTGAGGGTGGTGCCGGAGCTGTCCGGTAGTGTGCCTTGTATGATATCCGAAGAGCTGGAGGTGTATGGCCGGGAGTAGTTGCGAATTGTCTCTCGTGAAGACTTAGTCTGCAGATGGAGCGTGGGTCTCCGCTTTGGGTTCGTGGCATTGGGATTTCCCACGATTGCATTCCTCGTTGTCGCCCAGTTGTCCCTCTCAGCACTGATCATTCTCTCAGTCGCTTCTACCCTCTTCCTGTAAGTGGGGTCGAGTGTTGGCTTCAGCAGCAACATGTTTGCGGCAAGCCCACTACTAGTGGTATTCCACGTATCCATCTCTGCGTCCGTAAGCTTCCGTGGTCTGGTCTTTCGGATGGTTTCTCCCGAGGTCCTCGTATTCGCTTCTATGTGTTGTTCAACGTTAATCGTGGGCGTGGGCTCCGTCGATGTGGGAGTTTTGGCTGAAAAGGACAGTCGCTCTTGTTCTGCGTTCATCATACCTTCGACGTCGTCTGAGAGTTGAGTGGCGGGCACGGTAGATTCTTCAGGCGCGTCGAAGAAGACCTCCTTATCACTGGCCGGCTCAGCTATCTGTCCCAAGCTGCTGAAAGCACTGCCAGCGAGAGGAGCTGGCGTTTGATCGTGAGCTGTCTCGCTGTTGATATCAGAGGCGGCTTGCATGACAGCTTGCAGGATGGAGCCGTCTGAACCTCTGTCGTCATCGGTGGTGGTTGTGATCAATGTAACAGGGACAGAGACTGACTCTAGCAGCTGTGGTGGAACTCTGGCGTCGGACTTTTGATCTGGTTCGACATAAGCTTGATATGATTGTGCTTTCAATTGCTGTGGATTTGTCTGTAGCATATTTCCAGGATCCGTGTTGACTGCCTTAGTCTCGTGGTCAACATCAGGGTCCATATCGTAAACGTCCGAGGCCGTGTTAGCATTTGGGCTCTGGAACATGGAGTCGTGCTTATACAGATCCGCATCGTCGGAGTGTTCCACTTTACCGGTTTCCTCAAGTACCGGCCCATAGTACTGCCCAACTCCGGACTCGTCAATACCAGGAATGACTTCAGAATGGTCAATGTCACAGGTTGATTCCTGAAGTGCCATCTTATGTGGATCGATAATGGCATCGGTAACAATGCCGAGCCCTACCGCTTTTATCGCAGGATAGCGACGAGAATGATTCACGTCCAATGCGGCTTCCGTTGGAATGCCAAGATCATGCTCCTCTGACTGTGAGGTCGCGATTGTTGACGTCGCCGGAGTGTCTAAGGTGGTGGCGGTGGAGGGTGCGTCCGAGGATATTGATGACTGCGCAGGGAGCGATGATCCGCTACTGGCCACGCTCTCGACGACACTATCTTGCAATGAATGATTGGAAGCAGGACTTCGGACGTTATACATCATCCTCGGTGGAGGTGGCGGAGGTCGAGCTGGGACATCGATACGCTGTTCATCCAAATGCTCGACAAAGTGGCCATCTGATCTGGTTGCCTTCACCTCAGTCAACATGATTCCAAAAGCTTCTGCATCATCCTCTTGGCCTGAAGCCTGCGCTAGTTCAATCAAGAGCGTGAGTGATTCAACGACGCCGTTGTGTGACGAACGCAGCTTTTTGTAGCCCTTGAGTGCTTTACGTGCTTGAACCTGGGCTGCTTGGTAGTCGCCTTTGCGCTGCAAAAGACCTGCAAGCTGCAAAAGGTCTCCAAGGTAGGTTGTGTCGTGTCTGCCGAGCAGTCGTGCCTTGATGCTCATGCCCTTTTCCACGACTGCTTGAGCATTTGACCAGTCAGATCGTCCAATGTAGATCTCAAGTAGCTTTTCGACAGCTTCAGTTGATTGCATAGCCTGATTGGGAGTACCAGGTCGAGCTTCTGAAGAGCGTATGACGGCAAGCTTTTTGAGACAGAATGTGAGAAGTCTTTCTGCTTCTTGTTCATAGCCGTGTGCCAGCTTCTGCTTCCCAGATATTAGCAGCGCGTGCGTCATTTCTGACTCGAGCTCGACATCGGAATCAGAGTCGTCTGGACTACCATCGATAGTGCTGACATCGGCAACCGACTGTGGGTGGTAGTTGTGATTCGACAAGTGTTCTTCATACTCATACACCGAATTGCTTTCCATCCAGCGTTGCAATGCCACATTATTCTCAACTGGGAAGCAGTCACCAAAGTCTGAGAGAGGCTTTCGGACACTGCCTCTCCTCGAAGTCCTAACTGATGATGCAGAAGAGATGACACTGGCTGCGGATCGAACACACTCTCTCAGATTGGTCAGCGTCTTGCTGTCTTTCTCAAAGGATGGACCAGGCTGTGGGCTGTCAATTCTGCGATTCATCTCCAAGGCCAGCCGCCGGATTTCCTTTTGCAAGTCGCTCAATGCTGGCACAAAAGCTTCTACTGACTTTTGGTAAGAGACTTGATTCCACAGAATGACCGCTTGAACCGATAGCTGCAGTGTGTCCCGATACGATTGAATTTGCAGCTGAAAGTGCGCAATCTGCTCTGTGGCAAAATTCATGCGAAGCTGTTTTCGAACTGCATCAAGGTGCTTGCCGGTCTTGTTGACAGCTTGAAGCTTCTCCTGGAGCTGAAATAAGACATCCTGCCCATCCTCGAGCGATCTCGCGATATTGCGCCAGTGCGACCCCAGATGTCCAGTGCCATATTCAGCTGTAACTGTCGCAAACGTGTCTCGCATGGATTCAAGTACCAGCCTCAGTCCGTCCACATCTTTAAGCAGTCCTTCCAGTCTAAAGTCGATTGTAGAAACTCCATCATGAAAGGATTTGAGCTCAGCTCCGATCAGAACAGTAGTCTTGAGAAGTGTAGCTACCCCGGCGGTGATGCTCAATGGGTCCATGCTGCTGTGTAGCCCGTAAGAGGAGATATACTCTCACGGACATGGCTACTGGGTGTTGTAGCTGCCCTTTGCCATGGCGAATACTGTCATGAAAGGTCAATTGGTCCGCAAGAGGTTGAGAATGCCATCACGAAAAGAAAGGCTGAAGGACAGCGGAGAGTATACCGACCAGACCAGAAGCCGCCACACCCACCACCATAGCTGCAGCACTGCCGTCTCTGCATGATCCTACACTGCGCCTCTATTGCTTCAGGTGGGAGGCCGCACATTGTGCCAGATTTGGAGCTTGTGGCTTGAAGCGAGGCGTTCTGAGATTGATCAATGACATGAACATTGTAGCAATGCTCATGGCCTTTTGTGAAGACAGACATTGATGAAAGGGACGATGTCAGGTAAGCGACGATGGAGGAGTCGCGTTGTTGTGGCTGCCGCTGCTTGAAGCAAAACGCCAAGGCCGGGCCGATCATCGGAGATTGCTTCATTGGGAGACTGCCGAGTGATCATTTAGGTACTGTGGCATAGACGAGTACATTCTTTTTCACTGTGATGATATCTCTTACAGCTGGAATCTGTACAGACTTCAGGAAGTCATAGGCTTCATAGCTTCATGCTCCTATAGAGCTTTTCATAATTCCAGCTACATCTCACATGCTGTCCAATACCCTCCTCAACGCCTTGCTATTGATCCTCGATCTTCTACAACAATTTTCGGCGTGGGAAATCTTCTCGCATATCACATCTATTGGTTGGCGTTGATGATGTCCACGAACGCAGGCTTCAATGAAGCGCCTCCAACCAAGAATCCATCAATATCCTTCTCCTTAGCCAAGTCCTTGCAGTTCTTCTCGGATACGGAACCACCATAGATGATTCTGGTCTCATCAGCAGCCTTTTGTCCAAGCTCCTTCTCGATCCACTGTCTGATACCAGCATGTACCTCTTGAGCCTGCTCAGTAGTTGCAACCTTGCCGGTACCAATCGCCCAGACTGGCTCGTATGCAACGACAACCTTGCTCCAGTCCTTGACCTGGTCTGCAACGGCCTTGAGCTGTGCAAGAACGACGTCCATAGTCTTGTTTGCTTCTCTTTGCTCCAGGGTCTCACCGCAGCAGAGAATGACACCAATGCCGCCATCGAGAGCGAACTTAGTCTTGTTGGCGACGAATTGGTCTGATTCTTGGAGGATAACGCGACGCTCGGAGTGACCGAGAAGTGTCCATGTGATGTTGGAGTCCTTCAGTTGCTCAACAGAGATCTCTCCTGTGAAAGCTCCGTTTGGCTTGTCGAAGACATTCTGGGCTGCAACTTCGATTCCTTTGCGGAGGTGCTCGCGGGTGAGGAGCAGGTAGAGGGATGGTGGTGCGATCACGACTTCGGTGTTAGAGTCGAGCTTTGCGTCGTTAAGGTGGGCAACGATCTCCTTGATTTTGGCAATGCTGCCATTCCTGGGTTGGGTGTCAGTGGTGTTGCTGAATGCTTGGAAGCTGGGCATCGTACATCTTGAAGTTACCGCCGACGAAGAATTGACGAGCCATGATTGCGGTATTGGTTCTGAAAAGGCTTTCAAAGGTCTTGTTTCTGTGTGGTGTAGTTTGTTGTTGTGTTGAGTGAAAGTCAAAAGAAAAAGGTCTTGACGATGGAGGGGCATCAAGAACAGGGACGTGGGGCTTTCGTCACAGTGGACACACTGGCGAGAAATTCCGAAGTGAAGCCTCAGCTTCGGAGCTACTCGGGCTGACCTCACTACTGAGCCTCTGCAAAAAGGCTGTGAGTTGACCTCGGACACTCTGGCTCTATAGATACTGGTAGAGAACTCAATGACATTGGTATAGCACTCATCGATTGATGCCTGTCGGCGAATTCATTACAGCTGTCATGTCTGAGAATGACACGCTCTGATCCATATCACTCGCTTGCTAGAAACAAATGCTCGGTAGCCGTCCTCTCAATGCTTCTCCGACCACTGCTTGTAAAACTCCAAGCTATCTGGATTCGCCACACTGGTACTGGTCTTGATATTCAGGCCACAGAGGATCTGCTTGACTGACTTCTCGATCTTTTTGCCATTCGTCGTGACAGGAATGTCAGGACATTCATCCACAATGCCAGGCACATGTCTAGCTGACAATTCTTTTCGAATGGTAACTTTGATGTCCTTCACCAGATCCTCACTCAAAGTGCCCGGCTGCTTGAGCTTTAAGAACAACACGACGGTCTCGTCGTCATCTTGTTCTCGCCTTCGACCGATCGCAAGAGCATCTTCGACTTGATCTGGATAGTGTTTCAGGATAACATTATAGAGCTCTGCGGAGCCAAAGCGGACACCACTTGGCTTCAGCACACCATCGGATCTCCCGAGCATGATCAAACCACCGGTCCCTGGGTTGAAGCGAATGAAATCTCCATGATGCCAGACACCTGGGAATTCTTCAAAGTATGACGCTTTGTACTTCTGCTCTCCTTCCTTGCCCCAGAACATGACAGGCTGGCACGGGAAAGGACGAACGCAGACCAGATCGCCGGGCTCGCCTGTCTTCGAAATATCTTTGCCGCTGTAGTCCCATGCTTGACATGCCATCCCGAGGCCAAGCACCTGGATCTCGCCGGTGTATACTGGGTGGAGAGGACAAGGCGCGCCGAACAGTGAGATGATGTCTGTTCCTCCAGTAATCGATCCGAGGTTGATCGCACCAAAGGCTTTGTAGACGTACTGGAAAGTCGAAGGTGCTAGAGGTGATCCGGTGCTGTAGATTGCCTTGAGAGTCTTGAGAGATAGGCCTGATTCTTTTGGAAAGATGTTACGCTGTTCCAAAACGGACAGGTATTTTGCACTGGTGCCAAACTGCGCTATTTCAAGCTCATCTATGAGTTTTGGCATTGCAAGGTCGTCTTTCGTGCTTTCGCCTGCTTCATCTCGATATTGGAAAGGTGAGCCATCGTAGAGCACGAGAGTTGCACCGGATGCGAGGCCTGAGACAAGCCAATGCCACATCATCCAGGTACACGTAGTGAAGTAGAAGAGCTTGTCTCCAACTCGGATGTCTGACTGCAAGATATGCTCTTTCTTATGCTGAAGAAGTGTTCCGATTGCGCCGTGAACGATACACTTCGGTGCGCCGGTCGTGCCTGAGGAGTACAGGATGTAGACAGGCGTGTCTGGATCTAGTTGCTCGAAATGGAGGGTCTGCGAATCGGACTGCTGGCTGGTGAACTTTTCGTAGGTATAGAGCTTCTGCTTTTGCTCTGGTCCAAGTCCTTCAATGTCAGAGCCCATGCTGGACACCGTGTCAAATACCACAACACCTTTCAGCGTAGGCAGCCCTTCCATGATATCCTTGACCTTTGGTAAGACTGGATGTGTCTTTCCATTATACATCGCAGCATTATCTGTCACCAGCAAGGTGGGCTCAATTTGCACCATACGATCCAATACAGCACTGACACCTGTATCCGGACTTACAGCAGTCCAAATCGCACCTAGCGAGATGGCTGCTAAGCTCGCGACGAGCGCATTGGTATGATTTGCAACGTAGCCTCCTACACGATCCCCCTTCTTGAGCCCAATCGCTCTCATACCACTTTGGCATTTTCGTACTCTTTCTCGGAGCTCTTTCCAAGTCACTTTCTCCCTCGTCGTCTCAGTTGCCGCGATCACGGCCAGACTGTTTTCATCGACTTCCGGTATAGGATGAAGCAGATTCTCAGCAAAATTCAGCTTCGCGCCTGCGAACCACGAAGGCCTTGGATACATTGTCTTCTCATCCGAGATTACTTTGGTATATGGTTGGGAGGTTCGAATCCCGACATAATCCCAGATTTCTTGCCATGAGGCTGAGACATCTGTTATGCTCCATTGGTAGAGCTCGTCGTATGTTGAGAAGTTCTTGTTGTGCTTCTTATTTACTTTCTGGAGGAAGTCGTAGAGCTTGGATGATGTAGGATCTGAGTACTCCCAGAGTTTCTCAGCCTGGACTGATCCATTCGTAGAAGCCATTGTGTCGCGAGACGAACTTTGAATGTTCGAAATGGAACATAATGCAGCACGACGACATTGTGGTAAAGGTACTCGAGGGGCTGATCGGATTCGGTGGGGTTGAAGTTCTGGCTTCCTCCTTAGCCGAAGGAAATGGTTCCGCAATGCGGCTATCACGGGTCTTGGCACGGAAGGGCAGGTGAAGTCTTCGGCTTCAATCCGTACTTGCTCTCTCTTGTGTATTCCGCTCAAGATATTTTTGTGATGACAGAGACGCGATCTGAGTAGTCTACTGATCCACCTCACTATCGAAAAACAGCGCCTACTCACCATCGCGGCCGAGCCCTCGATATCTGAAGCATTATCACAAAGCAAAGCCGAATCGCGCCCCGAGGGTGTTCTACAGATACTGCCAATGTCTTTGAATGATGTAGCATATGCTCCAGCAAGAGATGAGGTGCCGCTCGCATGGATAAGATGGGATGTTGTTGCCGTCTATGACTCTGAAATGCTCTCGAATGCTGTACAACTGACGCGTAGGAATACCAGGCTGGCTTTCCAAGCGGACAGCAAGCACAAGAATAGTTAATGCCACTGGTAACAAGATGGAGGACACTCATACCTCTGGATACTTGCCACTTGTACATACGCTGGTTTGATCATTACGAGCATGAGTACTTGCTCCCATCTGACATGCAACAGCTCGTCCTTCCCAACGCTACGGTCTTCACGGTGAACGAGGCCTCCCAGCCTGATCTATACTTCGCTCTGCGTGGAGGTATGAACAATTTTGGTATCGTCACACACTTCACAATCAGAACGTTTCCTGCCGGTAAGATCCTCAGCGGAGCAGTAACACTGCCGAGTGAGGCCAAGGACCAGGTCGCAGAGGAAGCGTACAAGCTGAACACTCAATGGAAGAATGACACCGCGATGACCTTTTGGTACAGCTACAAATACAATGCGACGAAGGACACATTCGGCCTCTCGTTCTCGCAAGCATATGTTAAGCCCATCATGGACCCGCCTCCGTTTCGAGCCATCAACAATATAGCCGGAGCGAACACAAGTGCGTTGCGCATCGATTCGATGAGTAACTTTGCAAAGGAGGTCACCAAGGCGCGACCACCAGGAGCGCGGTAAGTGTTGAAAGTCTGTGGCGTAGCTGTCTCGTTGAACGGCTCCTGACCTACCAGACAATAACCTCTACGCGACAATGTCATACCACCCTTCGGCAGACCTGGATAATCAAATTCGGGAGATTTATGCCGAAGAAATCCGTGCTCTAGGAACGTCACGAGACTGTCGCCGAATCTGATCTTCCAGCCCGTACCAGAAGGCGCTATTCATGCGAACAAAGCTCGCGGTGGCAGTGCGCTAGGTCTTGAATCCGACGGCAACCTTTCTAGTATGTCTCCTTCTGTAAGCTCTTCTGGCTTTTGTCCATCTGGCTAAGAACGTGATAGTGCTTCTTCTGACGATCGGCTGGACGGAAGGGAAAGACGACTCGACTGTGTACACTGTTGCCGAGCGATGGACTTCGAGAGCCAAGGCTGTGACGATTGCTGCGGGAAAGGAGCATCCTTGGCTTTATATCATCTACGCCTCCCAGCAACAAGATCCATTCGCTGGCTACGGCGCCGAGAATTATCAAAGACTCAAAAAGATTGCGAAGGGGGTTGATCCAATGGGCATCTTCGGGTCGCGTGGGCTGTGTCGCGGGTATTTCAAGCTCTTGTGATCACTTGTTGATCGCACAATTGCGTGATGGAGCAAGCAACAAACAGGATCACTACTTCTGGACTATCACCGCTCGCTAATCGTGTCCACAGTTGAGAATGAGCTGCCCGCCCACTCGGGTAACATACATTCTTCAGGCGGATCACAAGGCTAGATTCTCGTGGAAGCAGATCGATGGCGCCGCGCGTGGGTGCTTCAAAACAGAGTCCTGCAAGTGCGGTCCAGATCCCAGCCCTCGGAGAAGGCTGTACATGTCACGCTGCATGGCAACGGCCCAGACTACGCAGTCGAGATGGCTGTCATCCCAGAAGTGATCAATTGGTCGGCGATGGTGCCATGAGTAGAAAATGCTAATTGGTCCCAGTGCTTCTCCGTCCACGACTTGAAACTGAGCCCAGCGGGTCATGCATGAACACAGTCCCATCAGTTTGGATCTTGGAGTGCGTGTGAAAGAGATTTTCCCAAAATCATCTCATGAGAACGCAATTATCCCAAAAGTGTCACATTGGTCGGCATTGGTACCTTCAACGTCTTGACACAAAAGACCTTGAAGCAAATTCGGGTCACGTGCCTCAGCCTGTTCCCGGTGGAAGCAGCCTTGGCAAACGAGCACGCAATCTGAGGCTAGATGTCACCATGGCGCCGAGATGCTGGGCTGCGTGGTGAGATCTTGGGCCTCGCCATTGTTTATATGGCAGTGGAATGCCACGCCAAGTTGCCAACGCTCCTAAGCATGTTGCCCGTCCACGTCGTTGAGGCCATCGTGCAGAATTTGAGCATGGCTGTGGTCAATGGCGTCGAAAGGCAATGCTTACAGGTGCAATGCCGTGGGCTACTTCCACCACATTGTCGGTCTAGCTCGGACTGAAGCGATTCATCGAGACGAATTGCAGTTCTTTGAAGGCTCTGGATCGAGCCATAGATACAAGGATGGTGCAATGGTACTTGGCAGGGCATTGTATTAAAAGAGAAGCATTCCAGCATTCTTGACTCTCAGCTTGTCATCATTGGAGACCGCCTTTTGAGTCCAGCATTGGAAGATGGCAGACACAGTCGATCAGAAGTTCGCTCCCTCCGACGAGTACGCCGCGAGCGGTGAAGAGGATGTCGCCTTCGAACCAGATTGGACCAAAGAGGAAGAGAAGAAAGCAAAGCGGAAGTGAGAAGCTTCGATCGAGTTCTGTGCCTGGGCAATGCTGACACGAACACAAGGCTGGACTTCATCATCATGCCTATCCTGACCCTGGGCTTCTTCTGCTTGCGTAAGTCTCGATCTCAGCCTGACAGAGGCTCATGCACTTGACGCCAGTCATGAAGGTCACAACTGACTTAATGTACAGAGCTCGACCGCGGCAACATCGCCAATGCCATCACCGACGATTTCCAAGAAGACGTCGGTATCACCCAGAACCAATTCAACGTCGGCCAGCAGATGCTCTCCCTCGGAATCGTCCTCTTCGAAATTCCATCCAACATGATCCTCTACCGGGTCGGTCCAGGGAAATGGTTGACCCTTCAGCTGTTCTTGTTCGGTATCGTCAGCACATTTCAAGCTTTTCAAAACAATTACGCGTCATTCATCGCTACGAGGTTCCTGCTCGGGATCACGGAGTCTGGCTTTATTCCTGGAGGGCTATGGACTTTGTCGACGTGGTATACCAAAGCTGAGACGGCGAAGCGTGTTATGATATTCTATTTTGGAAATCAGCTTGGACAAGCTTCGGCGAAATTGCTGGCTTACGGAATCTTGCATATGCGTGGAGTTGGGGAAAAGGCTGGATGGTTCTGGTTGTTTGTTCTCATGGGTGGCTTCACGGTTCTCAGTGGTTTCGTGTTTGGTTTCTTGCTTCCGGACTCCTTCAAAAACCCGCACAGCACGTTCTTGCCGAAGGTCAAGATTTTTACTGAGCGTGAGATCTATATTCTCAACACGAGGGTGCTGCGCGACGAGCCAGCCAAAGGTCAGAAGAAGAAGAAAATTGGACTTCCGGCGTTTAAGAAAGCAGTAAGTGCACCCCATGGGCAAGGGTATATCACCAAGGGGCAACACTGACATAGTAATCGCAGTTCTCCAACTGGCGCATGTGGTGCCACTTCCTAATAACAATGTGCAACAACGGCCCTCAACGCGGCTTCGACACCTACGCTCCCTCTCTCGTCAAAGAATTCGGTTTCGGAAGTCTCACCTCCAACGCTCTCGCCTCAGTCGGTCTCTTCATCCAAGTCCCCATGTCCTTCGCCTTCAGCTACGTCTCCGATCGCTACAACAAACGCGGCGAAACCGTAATCACAGGCCTTTCCATGACAGTCCTCGCCTACATCTTCAATCGATCTTTCACGGAAGTCAATAATCGCGGCCTAAGATATTTTGGTGTGGTTTGGACTCAGACATTTGGGACGTTCTCGCATCCGTTGAATATTACTTGGATGAGTTTGACTTGTACGGATTCTGAGGAGAGGGCGTTGGCTATGGCGCTTGTGATTATGGGTGCGAATATTGCGGGTATTTGGGGTGCGCAGCTTTATCGTTCGGACGACAAGCCACGGTACCGAAGGGCTTTCTCGATTTGTATTGGGGTTCTTGCGCTTGGTGTGCTTCTTGCTGTGATAAGAAGAGTTGATGAACATTTCCGGAAGAGGAAGGGTGCGCAGAGAGCTGAGACGGATAGTGCTAGTGATGCTGAGGTGTATCAGGATTTGAAGGCTTTGCCGAGCGATGTGCAGCCACAGCCTGCTTTGGTCGGGACTGATTTGAAGCCTGTGGTGTCGCACACTGTAAGATGAGGAACGGAAATTGAAGACGTTCACGGCCTCGAGATGATTCTGGCTTTGTAGCACACACGAATGCAGATTCCCACCCGCTTACGTCTTGGACTGCCACTCTGAGGGTAGATAGTCATGAATTGCGAGTCTGTAGTTAGCTCCCTGAGCAAAGCACATAGCCTTGAGCAGACGGCCTAAAGTAAGAATCATCAGCGTCCCTGAGCTTTAAAGCCAGCCCAGACAGCCATTGAAGAAGATGCAACGTGACGGGAAAGAGGTAGAGTGCTCCATACGCAGGCATGCACAGTATCGCGCCGGCGCTTAACTCCAAGGACAAGACCGCAGCAGAACAATCAGGTCCGACAACGAACTTCCCCAGAAATTTCAGCGAGGGTGATTCCAATGAAGCTGCAAAATGTCCGCCGCAAGACATCCGATGCCACACTTTCAGAGTATCGTTTGCCAAGCTTACTCCTATCTGGTTAACGCCCGTGCGAGTACCTGGCAGTTTGAGTCCGCTGTTGTCTCGGAGGTGCTGCAGTGCTGAAAGCAAGGGTGTCGCCCTGGGTTCAAAAGCGGGCGACTCAGTCGGTACGCACACTGCTCGGCGGTTTGTGTAGGTGCGAAAGAGGTCATACCACATGGCGCTGTACTGGAAGCTGACCTTTCATTTTGGAAAGGGAACTCAGCGTCTGGAGAGGAGATAGGACTTTAATTCCCGGAAGGCACCCGATCGATCCAATCCCCGCGCTGGAACTCAGTCCTCCCTTTGAGCGCTTACAGCCAACGCCATCCCGGACATGTGCATGAGTGATATGGGTACCTGCCGTGCCGTCATGTCGGGCCATTGTCGTGTTTGATGGTGGATGGCAGGTATGGGTGCGACTTGGTGGTGACAAGTCGAAATTCCATGTTGCATTCGAGGTTTAAATACGCGCAGGTAGCATATAAGAGTGGAGACTTCGCGTTGATGATCTGTGCAGCCTACGCATTACGTCAGTGTCTCAGCGAGGTGAATGATTCAAAGGTTCACTCAGTCTTCAATTCCATTACTACAGCGCGACTGCGCATCCTGGGTATGTGGCGATTCCAGTCGCCGGCCCCCTACGGTTCGAGCGTATTGAGCAGGTGAGCACTCCAGCATTTCACTCTGACTTCCGCGCTCCGAGCCTATTGCACACTATCAGGCTCGTGGCTGCCCAAGCCGGATGTCCTGTGGCCTCCACATGACCGGAGCATCAGCGCTACGTGGAAGTGAGCTCCTTTGGCCCAGCACAGGTTTCGCGTACATGTTCGGATAACGAGATGACTGTAAGGGTACAAGGTAGTAACTGCTTGTTCACATGACTTCCACGTCCCTCGAGGCGGAAGAGGTGATTTGACAGCAGACACACGTAGACAGTCTTAATTGTATGCTCGCGCTCCGGACGATAGGCTCAGACAAGGGATCGAAGTCTTGGACGCTGATTCCCACTTCTTCTACATCTTTGGGGAAGCCAGGAGTGATCGTGTCGCAATTACACTAAACAGCGATCCGGATCGCGTGTGTGGGAGTCTGTTTGACAGCCGACGCCCTATCCTCTCCTCCCCTCCCAAATCCCACTCGCATCAACAGCCTCCATAAGAGCATCAGCATCCCTCTCATCCCCATCCCTCCCACCTCTTCTAAGGATTCTCGCAGCGTCCAAGATCTCTCCCAAAGCTAATCTCAAATCTTCTTCCACGCTCAAAACACCACCGGCATCACCAGTCTTACTAGCCGCGCTGGCCGCCTTCTTCACTTCCTCCTCATACTTCTCCCTCGTCCAAGACCCAGCACAAAAGATCCAGAACGCTTCGGACTTCAGTTTGAACGTCTCGCCGCAGCGGTGGAGGCGAGAGACTGCCGTTGCAACTTTTGCGAGGGCAACTTCGAGGTTGGCGTTATCTTTCGTGCCCCCGGTGGAGGAGTTGGATGCTGTTGAGAGGTGACGACTGCAGGAGTTGGTAGAGGTGAACCAGGAGAAGGAATCTGAGGTAGTGGACATGGTGAGGGTGCTCTACGTCTGCTCGTTGGGATAGCAAGTTTGATGCTCTTGTGGTCTTGTGTCGCGTGAGATGCTATGCTGTGTAGACTTGAGGTAAGTTGTTGTACAGGTAAAGTCGAAACGTGTGCCATTTTTGTTTGGTAAATGGGATTGCTTGGAGCAGGTCGCAAACATGTTAGTCTTAGAATTCCTAAAGAAAGCGACAAACCTGCTCGACGTGAATGGAGAAATGGAATGTGTCAGGCTTCCTTTAGTTTTCCCTTCTACAGAGGCGGCAATGTCTCACGACAAATCGGACATTGCAGTCGATACTTTATCCAGCCTTCCAGACAAGTGCTGTGGAAGATGTGTCTGCATGGCGTCACCATGTAGGCTCTTCTAGCAAGCAAGTTGGCACCCAAACCGGTGTCGGCTGGTGCGCCAGCTTCGATGACTGGGACTTCGAGATCTTGCATGCATATAGCACAATCGAATACACGTTTGCCTTTGGTTTTGGCCGTCTCTTTCTCTTTCTCCTTTGCGATCGAAGCCCGTCTTGTGATCGTGGGCGAAGAGGGTCTGCGGTCGGAAAGTGGTGATGAGGGTATAGATTGTGCATCATCGGCATCCGCAGCTTGCGAGAAGCCGATTGGCATTGTCGCGCCCTCTTCGTCCTCGCGTAGAATTGGATGGTAGTCGTATGCTGGTGGCGCCCAACTTGAGCGAATGAACCACCTAGGCCCAATCAGCTCTTGTGAGCCCAGTATGACGACCTGGATCCAGACCCAGCCAGCGAGGAGAGCCAAGATATAGTAATTGTGATCAGCGAAGACCACGTTGTACTTGTATGCATAAAAGTAGAGGAAGGGCGTCAGGCGCAGCAGACTTTGTCCAAAGACAAATTCCCAATTGAGGGCATGACGACAATTTCGTTGAACATTGCGAATGATTTGTGGTATCCAGAAGCTCAGGTAGCACATGCCAAGGATTGTGATGAAGACACGGCGCACTGATGCAGGCCACGATATCGAGTTCGTGGCCAATAGCACAGATACGAACATCAGCATGTATGACTTTGCGTAGAATGATGCAAAGCTCGGCATTCGAGCGCGAACATGGGCTTCCGTATTCATGAGTGGTGGCTGAGCGATGGGCAGGAGACCTCCCTGGTCAGAAGGCATGAAGATCGGAGTGGCGCCGGTGTCAATTGGCAGTGCTGTAGTAGAATTTGGTGTAGTTGTTGGCAAAGGCGTGGTTGTCGCAGTTCCGTCTGTCGTGGTAGGCGCGACGGTCTGGGCTGGAGTCGTATTCGTGGTCGTATCATTGGTATTTGTGGTTGGTGCTTCATTTTGCTGCTCTTCCCTGGCGCGTCTCTCTGCCCGAATGCGCTGCAAGGCTTCGTGAAAGCGCTGTTCTCTTCTTTGGTCCTCTTCGACCTCCGCTCTTACACGCCGCTCGCGCTCTGGTGCCTGTACTTGCCAGATATCCATGACAAATCTCATTCCGAAAAATGCTACGCTGGCAAATGCGAGAAATCCTACTGGGACCAGCATAGTCCAGATGCTTTGAAAGAACAGACTTCCGAGTAAGAAAGTCAAAGCCACGAAGCCATCATTTGAGGCAAGGATCGTGACAGCGTATAAACTGATGCGACTTCGTGTCGAAGGTGTGCTCGCCTCTCGCATCTGTCGCATAAGAAGAAAGAGCTGGAAAGCCAGAGCAAAGGAGAAGACAAGCAAATGTTGTCGTGCATGTTTCCACAGCACCTCGATCTTCGCTCCAGTCAGGTGATCTCCATTCTGTGGAATATCATCTGGAGGCCCTTGAGACTCCAATACATACCCGCAGTCAGGCGAAAAGATGAGTGCAGAGAAGTGCATATCGGGAGCACTAGGCATGATAGCACCAGTGGGAAATCGAAGCTCTCTCTCGAGAAAATCCATGAAGGTCGAAGAGTATTGTGTGCCTGCGATGGGTGCCAGTTGCTGCAAGTAGACGACCAGCTCGCAGTCAGGTGTGCCGAAGGGATTTTCCGATTCTGCTTCAATCCTTGAGTGCCAAGGATTGGAGGAGTGAATCTCGCCATCAATCTGGTCTTGAATGGTATCAGAAATCGATTCGTTCAGAAGGGTCCTTGCAGATTCGAAATTGTTGGACGAGAGTGCCATGTGAGGCAAGGCAAATATGCCGCTGAACTTGGAGCTTGTGGTCGTCATGATGGCTTGCCCGAGGGAAGCAAAGTAGACGCCATACAGCTGCAGTTCCCATACATCAGATGTTTTTGCATCCGTAAGCTTGATCTCGCCGCTCATAGCAGTGGCATTGCGATCTGACCCTGCATATGCATCTTGCTTGGCGAATCTGACGCTGATTTCACCATCGTTGCCAGTAATGTTTCTGTCGAATGGTCGAGCATGGCCTTGATGCCCAAAGGGACTTGGCGGCGCATATTGGGTGAGATTGAGCTGTGGCATTGGCACATGCTCCTGAACGGCTGAGCGCCTCCATTTCCCGCTCACGATGCCAGTGATATTCTTGTACAAAGGTGTTGGATTTGGCAAATCAGTCTCTCCATCGAGCACCAACTTGCCCCAATCTCCCAGCGCATACTCCAGTTGCTCCCTCGCTCTTGCTTTGATGGTCGTTAGTGCGCTCCAAGCGAAGTCCTTCTCCGGCTCGAGCCCGGTTACATTGATCGTGTGGCCTTCCGTGCCGAACTCAGCATCCCATGACGAATTGCCTAGCACAGACAGCTGTCTCTGCTCCTCAGCGACGACATGCTCGATGGAGGGAAGCGCGTCCAATTCGGCGTTGCGGACGGCTGCCTGGTTGCCGGGGTTGAAGATGATCCATCCTAGGATGATCAACGGGAGGACTATACCACGCCGGTCGGCCATTCACTCTCCATCTCCTCTCCTCTAGCAGGCACTCGAAGGGCGAGATGAGATGAAAGCTGGCTACTCGCCGACGTTCGCGTCGCGTAGCTAGTGCATTAGCTGCGGATGGCTTCCGGGTGCCGAACCGATGGCACGTGCGCTTCAGAGCAGGAGTATGGAGCGAATCCAGCACGATTCTACAGTGACATATCAATGCAATTACATAGTGTTGAGAGCATATGATAGATGCCACTTCCTCTGACTGCCTTTCACATGCCAAGTTCCAGACCGAGATGGAGGAGAGTATGGTGATAGCTCATCAAAGTGTCAGTCCACGCTAGTTCTAGCTCCGATAAGAGAGTTCTTATCGTGCAAGGCTGCCGCGGGGCAGGAAGCAGCTGATGCCTACTACACTCACTACTCCGGCTTGATCGACATGGCTGTTGACAATTGCTCATCTCGCTCTCCATCATCACTGCTGCTGCGAGGTGTCCACTTTCACTCGCAGCACGGACACGTAGTTTGAAACGCGCGCGCCTAAAAGACACTTCTTAGTACTCCAGTCGTTCCTAGTTTCAGCCAGTCTGCGTCGGCGAGGTAGGTCAGCTCCCCACTTCTCAGGCAGTAAGGTCGACGCCTGAGAAGAGCAAACCAAAACCACCAAAGCCCAAGCGAGCCTGTTACCTGAAAGCTCAAGCCGGATTCGTGGCCCGCAAAAATCACATCGATCTCGTCCACACTCGAGCATCTTTCCTGCCCATCAATAGTTACCTCCAAACATGGCGTCCAACATGGAGGCCGATGGTGCCACGAGTCCGGAGCTGCGAGATTCTGTGCCTCATCACGAATCTGAGCTAACAGGAAGTCATGTGCAGTCTGACACTCACCTCCGTGAAGAACAACAGCAAGAGGAACCAACCAACCTCGAATCCTTCTCGCCGCAGCTATCACCACTGCCACGCCATCCCTTCGACTTCAGCTTTCCGACTCTTAACATCGACGGAAGCACTGACGAATTGACCGCACACCAGACCCGGAGGTATCGCACTCCTCCTGCCGCCCTCAGTGCTCTCGGCGCCAAAGCTAGAATGGCCCCCGACCCAGACACATCCAGCGAGTCGGGCAGCTCGCAGACCAACGACCAGTGGGAGCTCATTGACAACCTCTCCGAGATCTCCAACGACGATCACGACACCGCCAGCATCACCTCCAACGACCGTACCAGCGAAGACGGCGAGCTCACTCCCGACGATGCCAATACTGAAGATGAGCTGGACGAGCAAGATGACACGCGTGATGAGAACATGGTCGAAGAGGTCGCTCCAGAGCAAGGCTTCAATATGCCCACACCTACGAGCACTACAGCCTCATTTGTCGACGTGTCACGCGAGCTTTCTCACAGCCCACGACCCAGCCTGACCTCTTCACGACTGCGTCAGGTCAGAGCAGAGAACGACCTGATTGACTCGTACATGTCGGAGAATCAGGAGACGCCAACCCAATCTACTATCCAGTCCACTGCCACCTTCCGACGCCCCACCGCTTTCAAGACCCTCGACCTCGACGACCAGACCAAGCGAATACTCTTCATCTCCGAGAGGAGAGTTGCTCAAGATGCTGTCGACCTCATGTGCTCGAGAATTGCTCCTTGCATGTCTCAGGCTGACGCCGAAGCGGCCTCTAAGCACAGAGTAATTCGGCTCCCCCTCACACCAGCTGGTATCACCCCACCATCAGCGACTGTCGTCTGTGGCGATGATAGAGTCTCTGCCACTGTCCAACACTGCGTTGGTGCTGATCGGCGATCATTCGGATCTCACGGCCTGCGCATACTCGATGTCGATGGTGAGCACAGTTCAATCTTCACTATTGGCGGAGATGGTAAGATCGATCTGCCGAAGCCAGACATTGCTGTGATCTATCTCGACGGAGAAGCCGATGATCGTCACAGCTGGATCTGGAGTGCTTGTGATGCAGTGCGAAGCATCCAGGTTCCGGTCCTTGTCATTCATGAGCCTAAGCACGATACTAGAGGCTTCACCCGTCATAACAAGGCGATGAAGCCGAAGCCAAAAGAGCGAGGAGACCGCCAGCTATTCATCGATGCCAAGGACTTCATCAATACCGACTATACCACTTTAACACAACAGATCCAAACTCTTTTGGCTCCTGTGCAGGACAACGAGCCAAAGAAGAAGAAATCATATCGACTTGACAAGTCTTTGCAGTGGATTCAGCTGCTACTCCTTTTCATCGGCTCAGGCATATTGCTATCTTTGTTCGGCCTCAATCCTGCTGTACAGCTACCTGCTCGGCGTGCGGCTTTGTCCTTTTCTCTCCAGCAGGTCACGAACTCGCCCAACATCACATCGGATCTGAATGTGCAGCATCTCTTGCCGGAGATTCCAGCTAGATGCTACCAAGATTGGAGTTCTAGCTTCTACAACCTTCTGAAAGGCACCTCTGCTACCCAAGCGGAATGCACGATGATGCCTCATTTCCAAGCACTTCGCCCAAACCACTTCGTCTTGTCATTGCCAGGACAGCGCAGCTATCCAGAGCCAAGATCGACTATCGTTCACAAGGCTGATGGACGACAACTCGACTTCAATCAGACCAAGCTCATCGATGGCGTCTATCTCGTGACCCTCGATCCTGATCAAGCATGTGGATCAGTGACGGTCAACATGGCTACCAAGAATCCCGCCATGAACGTTACTGCTCCACACCACTTTGGCCGTTGTATCTACAAGCGTTACGAGGCCGCCAGCACAGATGTGAGCAAGGCTGTGAGCAAGGATGTCGCTGTGATGCGAGGCAAGGCTAAGCATCTCGGCGATAAACTTTCTACCGAGCTCGGAGCTGGCATGTGGGCAACCAAGAACGTCACATCTCAAGTCGCCAAATACGTGTCACGGGAGCTGCAAGTCCTCAACCGCGAGCTTCAGGTCTTTGGTAACACTGCTGCTTCCATGTTCGGCAAGGCTGCCAAGGCCAGCAACCATACCGCAACAACGCTCACCAAGGATTTGATGGTCATGCAAAAGGACTTGGTTCAGTTCACCAAAGGCATTTCAACCACCGTCAAGGACAAGGTGGAGCTTGCCAAGAGCAGTTCCAAGTCCTTGATCTCCTCGCAGCTGTCTCTATCCCGCGAGCGGATCCAGGACTTCAAGAAAGCATGTCAGCGCAAGCGGGCAGGCAAGCAAGCAGGCAAGCCAGCCACAAAGCCGTCACTGGAGAAGAGACTCGATACATGGGCTGAGAAGAACATTGGCATATATGCAGACTTCAAGGCGGATATCAAAGCCGCGCAATCCATGGCCCGAGAACGCAACGTCGAGAGTTTTCTTCGTGAGTACCGAGAGGGTATGGAGAAGGAGAAGACGGAGAAAGTCAAGCGTGCATATAACGTTCGTGGCAACCGCTAAGGATGTCATAATCTGGCAACCAGGCAGCATTGGCGCTTTGAGAAATTTTGTGCTTTTTGTTTCGAGATATCACTGGCGCACAAGAGGCATAGGGTGCAGGAATGGCGCTGGGATATGGGAGATTTGATGTGATACCAAGGAACAGACACCACGCGAGAGATACCAACAACCCCTGACTTACAGCACGGCGCCTTGGAGTAAACAAGTACGAACCAACGAATGATTTTTTCTGGTAGGACTGTAGATATCCTACTTCATATGGCAGTATCGCTATTACATACAGATTTCCACTATTGCGCAATGCTCACTTCGCCACTATGAACTTGACTCCTCGAACATTGACACCATGTAATGTTGTCAAGTCGACGATGCATGCTTCGGTTTATGACTTGCGGTGAAGTGCCATGTGAAAAACAGTTCGTGAGAGTCTCGAGACTTTACAAACAAGTACCGCAATCTTGCCGTCTCGATGCAAAACACACTGACTGTGCTGTCCAAGTCGCGAGTACATGATCTCGTTATTTGCATAAGTTCAAGTCTTTGCATATGTGAGCGCTTCCAAATTCACCTTTTGCCTCTGTGTAGATTGGTATTTGAATGGTGTTCAGCATCCAGGCACATGATATTGTCGATGCGAGTGCGTTCGAGTCGTTGCATACGTGAGCGATTCGCGGTCTTCACTTTCCTTGCTTTTTGGTCTTCTGTCAACTTGGTCTTCGAATGGCTTTTGGTGTCCAGGCACATCGCATTGGTGATCCGAGTACGTTCGAGTACGTTTATGTCGTTGCCTACGGGAGACATTCGGTGTTCACTTATTCGTTTCGCATTTTCTCTTCTAAACTGGTTTTTGAATGGTCTTCGACATCAAGGCATATCATGCTGTCGCCCTCAAGATGATGTGGAAGATCTAATGTGAGCAGGTCAGCTCTCTTTACTCTTCTGTCAAGCTCCTATGGTCTTCAACGGTCAGGCACATGCTTGAGGTTAATGATGATAGACATTTTCCCGAGATGAACCTACTCAACTCAACTCGAAGCAGTGAGAAGTCAGTAGTAGTAAGTACAGTACACCAACCACTCCTAATAGTTCCTTCCTTGCTCGTTTTTCGCCTTTCGCCAGAACTCCTCGCTCCTTTCCCTTTTAAACCCAGTTACATGAAGCAAATGCATTTCAAAAAGGAGGTATCAAGTGAGTGAGCCGCATAGCATCATAGTCTCTTCAGACGCCGCTATTCTCCGCCCCGTCTTCAAGTCATGCAGGCACGGCTGTCTCTTGGCGCATAGTTCGTCGTGATGATCGCGTGGTCTGTTCGTCAGGAGCATTCTATGCCACCGTGCTCATATCGACACGCTTCTCGGTGAAGTCCCAGAGCATCTTGATGAGTTGATCGGGGAGAGTGTAGAGGTCAACGTGGAATTCGCCATCTGGGAGAACGTTAGTGAGAAAGCATTGGAATCAGGAGTTGCAAGAGAGACATACTCTCGACGTCGTTCTTGGTATAGGTCTCCTCCGACTTGTTGTCGTGGACCATCTGGACTACCTGGAGCAGGTCGTCTTCGGAGAGGGTCGGGAGAGCTTCGGCCAGCTTCTCCATGTCAACATTTCGGTTGGCCTTTTGTCGCTTCTTCTCTGGCTTTGCTGCTGAGGCTCCGTTGACTGCTTCTCCGGCTGGCCCGGACTCCTTCAGGCGTTCGAGGAGTTCTGGCTTGGGATTGCGGAATGTCTGGAAACCTTGTTAATGATCCCCGTTCACTTCGTTGCCTGAAATCTGAGATCGAGCTCTTGCCGTCTCCACTTACCACTGAGTGTGTGCTCTCGTATCGCTCGTTCTGGAAGTTGAGATCGTGGGAAAGTGTCTGATCTCCGCCTTTGGGCGCGCCGACTGGTGTGAGGGTGATCTGCATATCGAACTCTCCCCATCCCTTCTCTCGAATCGTGAATGGCGGTTGCTTGAATGCTATTGCCCAGTGTCAGCGCCAAATTCCGCTATTCCATATATGCAACTCTTTCACGAATTCTGCCTTACATTGCTTCGCTCTCTTGCCAAACGACTCGTGCAGTAGATATGTCGCCTTCTCGAAGCAGTTCGCGGGCATGTCTTCGCCATCTGGTCCGACGAGGAAGATTTGAATGTCCCAGGCGCGCATTGGGAAGCCCTCGACCTCTGGGGGATCGTCGCTGTTACTACGTCAGTTATACCGGCTGCTATCACTGTAAGATATATCTGCGACGTACATGACATGCTGGGAAGTCACAAGCTTCACCGTTCTCTTGACCTGTGCCGCCGGTGTTAGTCCTCGCTTTGGAGCCATTGCTGCTGTCGATGTCGTTGATATGGAGCTTGTTGTCGAGAAGAGGTGGAAGAGCCACGATCGCTTTGATTGAAAGTGCTTGTCAGGTAGTACTCACGTCAGGCATTGTTGCGTTGTCTTATATGAATACCGTAGAATGCGCGTTGTCTGAAGCCGATCGCATGCGCCGTCACTCTTTGTGAAGTGAAATGAAGAGTGTCTGCTTGAGCAAACTGTCGTCGCGTAGTAGTGGACTGTCGGCGTGCGTGGTTGCAGAGAGGTCAGAAAGAAGTGGCGGGCGGTATGGGCGCGAGATGAAGCGCGTTATATTGATGAAGTCTGAGCTGTGGGCGCATTGCTGGGAGGTGGAGATCTGCACAGCGCCTCGAGCCGGGTCAACCCTGCTATCGGCACGTGGTCAACGAGATGCATTATTTGGTCACGCTCGTGCTGCTGCATGTGAAGATAGAACTGAACAATTTCGATAGCAAGTGAGGTATCAGGTGAGTGTTCGGACTGTTTTTGGTCTATCTAACTATGTCGCTGTCTTTCACAGCGCTGTCGGCAACAATTTGCCATTTCATCTCGTAGCAGCATTTTCTGCTTATTCAATGCCATGCTGAAGGGTATTGTGCAATGATTGGGATCAGTAGTGGTTGGAGGTGCAGAACGGAACGCCCAGATAATGCTGTGTGGTGTTGGATCATCAACTGGCATGTGCTTGTCACATCACAGCTGCCGCAGTAGAAGTGCCGCGGTCGACATGAGATGGTCTCTCGATGGCAGAGTGTGTGCATGCATCCTATTCTTGATTTCTTCTGGTTGCTGTCTTACAGCAGACTATCAGAAATCGGCCGAATCTGCTGTAGTACTCCCGCCAGACCATTCGATGTCCGCAGAAGAAAGGCACGCCTTGTCTTTCGACTTCTACTCGGTCTTGAACAGCGCCTCGTTCTCTTGCTGGGCCTTGATGAAAGCCTCCTTGAAGAGGTTGGCGTCTACGAGCTGGTTAGCATTTGTGCTTGAAATCGTTATTTGAAAGTGCTACTCACTCTCAGCATTGCCGAAGCGGATTGCAAGAGTCTGTGCCTCTGGCTCGCCCTCAGAAACATCCGCAGCGGCATTC
Organism: Pseudocercospora pini-densiflorae CBS 125139; assembly: GCA_000504365.2. NCBI lineage: Eukaryota > Fungi > Ascomycota > Dothideomycetes > Mycosphaerellales > Mycosphaerellaceae > Pseudocercospora > Pseudocercospora pini-densiflorae. The sequence goes on along the minus strand of AWYD02004654.1, from coordinate 26,319 downwards.
CATACCCAGCTGCGGTCGCTGCCGACGTTTGGTGAAAGCTTCATGTCCGGAACAACTGTAAACATATCAGTATCTCCGTATCCTCATCCTCAAGCTCTATGTGACATACTGTAGTGGTTGGCGCAGACCTTGAGAGTCTTGTCTCGTCGCATAACCAATCTGGTCTTGCCGTTCTCCTTGTGCTTGAGAAGACGCACATCACCAGTTCCTCGCTCCTTCCATTCTCTGCTGTCGCGATCGAACTTGAAGAGCTTCGCGCGCATCTTGAAAGTCTGCTCCTCGGCTTCCTCGTTCGTCTTAGTCTCGACCTGTTGTGTAAGGTGCACGACTGGCTCGAAGTGAACATCGGCTTCCTCCTCCTCGGCCTTCTCATCGTCATCGCCTTTCTCTGCAGCCTCTTTTTCCTTTTGCGCCTTGGAGCTACCTGATCGGTCGTTCTCCTCATCATCTTCTTCCTTCTTCTCTTTCTTAGCGCCGCCGCCAAACATGCTGAAGACATTGTCCTTCACTGCCGAAGCGGTCTCTGCGGCCTTCTCGGCGGTGGTCTTGTCCTCGGTCTTAGCCTCGGTGGTGGTCTCCACCTTCTTGTCCTCGTCTGCCATCTTTGCGGTTGACTGTGGTATTGTCTCTGATTAATGCCTGTCTGGTTGCTTGAATGATGTTTTGGTGGAGAGTTTGTCAACAATTTTGAGGGTAGCAAGTGCTGCCCCTCAAATTGAAGCGGTGTTTGCGTGTCCGTGCACGGAACTAGCTTTACACCCCTGCTCACGCACTTTCAGATCTTGTTCACATGCAACGTTCCGTAGATATCAAGGCAAGCTTGTCCAGTGCGCACAGGCTTCAAGAGAGCGTGCGAATACACGAGACGAGCTCATAAGAACGTCCGATGACGCAGGCTGTCTCTCGAGCCACGATGCAGTAAAGCATGGACGACTCACCCCTTCCCGAACCTGAACACTGTCAAATGCTTGAGGCCAGGTCACGGAGCTCGCGAGTCTCATGCATCAGAAGCGCACTCAGGACTTTCAAGGCGGCGACACCTCATTGAGATGAAGTACGAGCGAACAGGAATCCAAGATATGATTCATCCGACCTGGGCTGGACTGGCGTCATGAGGCATTGTAAGGTTCTGTGCACTTGGCGTACATCTCATCATCCATAACAGTGGGGCTACAGGCTGGTGATCCGGACGAAGCATTCTAGCCTCGTCTTGTAGAACCGGGAAACTTCAATATGGGATCAACTTCCTGTAGCTGAGTGATGGCCATCGGGAGCGATATTCTGAGCATGCTGTGTGCATGCTTATTCTTAGCAGACCGCGAGACTGACGCTAGTCTCACGAAACCTCCAGCAAAAAGTCCGTCACATAGTGAAGATGCATTGATGACCCGGACCATAAAGTGGCTTCGCGACGGACAAGAACTCTCTCGCGCGAACTTCCCCAAATGGTAAACCGCATTCGCTTTTGGCTGACCTTAAACTTGTGTAGATCTCTCAGCTACTGCTGCATTTAAGCCTGGCCTTCGCGAGCAGGGTTGTGCGAACAAGTCACTTCTGTTATTTCATACATCATGGCCATCCAGCAACCGCCTCGCAGACCAGTTGTCGGCTCGCTTGCCGGCATGTCTCAAGCTCAAAATATTGACCGGAGGCAATGCAGTCGCACCGTTCCCATGAAGGTACTTTGTTTCGGCCTCTCTCGAACAGGAACATCTTCCCTCCGCCAAGCTCTCTTGGACCTGGGCTACAACGACGTCTACCACTACGCATCATGTCTCAATGAGAATCCAAGAGACGCCGAAATGTGGCTAGAAGCGATCGATGCCAAATTTCACGGAAAAGGAAAGCTATTCACACGTAAGGATTGGGATCAATTGTTGGGTCATTGCATGGCTGTCACAGATACTCCGATTGTCTGGTTCTATCGCGAATTGCTTGAAGCATATCCCGAGGCCAAGGTCATCCTGACTCTCCGCGACAGTCCCGAGCAATGGTGGCAGAGCCAGATGAACACATTGATCAAGTATATGAGCTCTATGATCTTCCCAGCTCCTGGCATTTGGACCTCTTTTGTCGGAATATTTGGACCGCCGAAGAGAACGATTGATAAGCTCTCCGCAGAGATCTCGTTGAACTATCCGATGTATCAGGACTTGTTGCGAGACAGTCAGATCGGGACGAAAGATGCTCAGAAATTTTACGTAGAGCATGCGGAAGATGTCAAAGCGCTGGTGCCGAAAGAGCGTCTGCTGGTGATGAATGTGAAAGATGGGTGTGAGTGGCGATGTCTACCTTGATCTGATCTAATATGCTGATGATAGAGTCAGGGAAACCGCTGTGTGCCTTCCTTGACAAGGACGCTCCACCTTGGGACTTCCCTCGAGCGAATTCTGGAGAAGAATTTTTGGAGAACGCGGCAGATATCACTCGTGTGGTCAACCAGGTCGTGATGTGGAACATGGCAAAAGTGCTAGTCCCCGCAGCCACGGGGCTTGTCGCATGCCTCGCGTGGGCTCTTTTCCGCACGCAGTGAAGTCGCGCGCGTGGCCACGCGACGCTGATGCTCGACCCTCTGGTGCCTGATGCAGGTTCAGATTCAACAAATGAACAAGCGATTCCGCTTCTCCGACGCTCAATTGCAATGGAATAACACCTCGCCACGCTCATTGAACACAAAAGGAGTCATGGCGCCTCCAGTATTTGGGCCTGTAAGTCGCCACGATCCCATTCAACCGCATGTTAGTGAACTGACAGCGCAAAGCATCCGACTCCAGCAATCTTTGCTCGCAAGTGGGTGAGCAAGCTGGAGCCGCCTTTCCAAGAACGAGGCAGCTACGACTCGTCCGAAGTTACTATCTTCTGCAACCGAACACTCGATCAGGTGCTTGCTTTCAACGCCGATGCAGCTGCCATGGGAATGACTTCGGAAACCATGCCACCAGAGCACGCTGCCAATCTTCCAGGTCCCATGAAGAATCCATTCGAAGCCGCACAGCAGCTGGCCGTTGGCGCTAACACCATCATGATCAACTGGATCAGACTTCGCGATGGCGAGGTCATTGGTGGTGAAAGGTGGGAGGATATGGATAGTGCTTACCGAATCAAGGTGAAGGCTATCTTGTTGAAGGTTGAAGAAGCCGTAGATGCTGGATTGTGGAAGTTAGAGCTCGACCAGGGATTTGTTCAGCAGATGATGGTGCACGCCCCTAGTGATCAAAATATCACAAACATGGGAGTGTCAATTGCGGCTAGGCAGTATGCGATTGCCAACGATCTGGCCAAGCCAAAAGGCAATTGCAACACGAGGGCGGGCGAAGCTCGAAAGGGAGTGCCAAAGTGGTTCTAATCTCACGAAGTTGAGGATTTGGGTCAAACCAGCCCCTATGTGTGTTGTTCCGAAGGAAGAGCTGCTCCGTAGCATAGTACGGACACAACACTATGGTATAAAGATCGAGACTAGCTCAAGTTGCATGCAAGTCGATCACGAGGTGATTGCTTCCATTCACAATGCACAACCATTCACTGTTGTTGTTCAATCGGGGACAGATCGTGAATACTTATTCAGTCCAACATGCTCAGCATAAGAGAACAAACTACTCACAATCCGAATCTAGATCCTCCAAAGCAAATGCTTGTCCCCATTGCCCTGTTGCAACCGCACCCAACAAAAGAAGCAATCAGATCAAACTACCAAAAAGCGACTATGGCCCACCAACAACTGCGACCTGGACATTCCTTCGACTCCGACTCCGACTTTCTCGACATCGAAGAGGCCTCAAGTATCAGCAGCATAATGAGCAGCGAACACTCTTCAATCTCAATCTTAGAGTCTCCAGTGTCAGAAGACGAGCTCCAGCGAAGAGCCCTCAAAGCCTCAATCCAGACCCTGAAGGAAGAAATTGCCATGCTGGAAAGACAGCTTAAGGATACGCAGCAGGAACGTGCGGAGATTAGGCTGGAGAGACAGATTTTGAGGAGGAATGAGACGTTGAGACTTCAGAGATTGAGGCAGGAGCTTTACGATGCGTCGATGGTCTAGATCGTTTCTGAAGTCATGGGAGTTAGAGAAGGTGTTGGGAGGGTTGCTGAGAGCGAGGACAGAGTTCCATGTAGGAAGGCGGACGATGTGATGTTGTATTGCGAGATAATGGGAAAGGTATCTCTGAAATTCTGTCGACATGAGAACATATCAGAAGTGATACTGGTACTGTGGACGGTTCTTCATGCGCGAAGGCAATTTGCATGAGGTGAAGTGGAGCTGTATACTCACCTGATTCGATCTAAATAGAGGGTTGTGGTGTCAAAAGTTTATCGTAGTGAAGCGCGGAGCACTGTGGCATGTTTCTCAGAGAGAGGTACATCAATTTGTGATCTACTGCAGGTCCTCACCTGTTTGCACTTCCAAGACTCGCTCGAGCCAGGATGAAGAGGACGCCGAGACGATGTGCGTCGACGACTGCGTGCACACGAAGGAGCATCGACGAGACTCATTCACCCAGATGTCCTCGCTCGAGCTTCTGCGAGCACATTCAGTGTCCAAGGAACGAGCCCATATCCACAGCATTGAATCTTGAAAAGAGAGAAAGATTTCAACTTGCATTTCATTTTATGTACAGGGCCCCGACCTTCGCCCTGTACCGTCGACCTCACCGACTCAAACTTCTGTAAGAGATCTGGTCGTCCGTGTTGCTTCGTTACTATCTACCTACATGCTTGTCCCTCCATCATTCCTCCCTCCTTTCCTTACCTCCTCTGCATTGCCCTACGATTATTCATATCCATATCTCTTTTCATGTGGCGTCTCCCTTCATATACGCCTCCAGGACCACTGAAGTCTATGAAGACATCGGTCATGTATCCCCGGGCTTGGTAGCCCCGAAGCTCAGCTGTCAAGGCTGCGTTGTGCTCTTTCATGGCCTCCTCTTGTTGTCTCAGGAAGTCTTCACTGGCAGATGACTTCCCGCAGATTGGAGCTGGACGATCTGGGCCTGGATTTGAAGCGGGCTCCTCTGTCTGCGTTTGTCCCGCGAGTCGCTCCTTCGCCTTCTGCATGGAACTCGTGGCATCAGTAGAAGCTGCTGCTCTCTCGCCGGTCAAGCCGATCGTGGTGCGGCCAGAAGTTGCCGGGACGCCACTATTTGACTGTTCTGGGGTGAGCGAAGCAGGAGGTGAAGTCTTCTGAGCCGGTGTTGACTCTTGGGTCAAGTCAATCGTTGTGCGACTAGAAGTCGCCGAAACGCCGCTGCTCGAGCTTTCCGTAGAGAGCGAGGCAGAGCGTGAGGTGCCATCAGTCGAGCTTGACTCCTCGCTCAGATCAATGATCGTGCTGCTGGAAGTTACTTGGGCGCCTCTGTTGGACCTGTCTGCGAAGAGCGAGACATGAGGTGAGGCTTGCGGTGCCGGCACTGATGGCTCGCCTCGGCGATCGACAGTTGTGTCGTTGGAGTTCACCGAGATGCCAGTGTCTTCCTCATCTTCTGGAAGCGGCACTGCCTCCCTTCGCGCTTTCGCTTCCTTCGTCTGACTTGGAGGGAGCGTACCATAGCGGTCTCGCGTTGGATTGCTCCCCATCCACCCGTATTTGCGAGAGCCAATGCCAAGTTGCATAAGAGCCGCACCATTTCTCGCGTCGAGTTCTTCTTGTGTGCACGGTTGCGGTCCCGTTTTGACGCGCGTGCATTTTCTGCCTCTCTGGCAATTTTTGCATTGACAAGACGTCTCCTTTCTCTTTCTGGCCCTTTTGGCTTCGGGCTCAGGTGATGAGTCCTCGATCTCGATGGGACTATCATCTCGTGCACGCTTCCTTGACTGTGCATCTACTGACGCTACTGGATTTGTATCAGGCTGCGTAGAAGGCGTTGCGGTGCTTGAAGCGACGGGAGGTGCAGCTGGCTTTCGTCGAGGCAGTGCCAGACCTGGAAAACGAACAGCTGGATCCTCTGAGCTGGGCTGCTCAACTTCCGATTGTGGTCGCTGAGGAGGTAGGGCCAAGGGCCGGCGTGAAGGCGCGAAGCTCTCCTCTCGGCTTCGTTGTTGTCTTGACGGAGGAGCAGGTGAGGTAGGACGGCAGTCGCCAACTGTTGACAGGGTCGACTGGTCAGAGTTGGTGTTCTCGCTGCTGTCATCAAACAAACTGTTCATGTCATCGTCTTCCGAGGTGTTCTCGGATGGAGCAGATGATGACACTGCGGAATCAAGTTGGCTAACTTCTGCTGACTTTTCTTGGGAGGATGCTCCTGTATCTTCGCCGGCATTGTCTTTGCCAGACGAAATGGAGCCGGCGGTGTCGACGTCCCCCTCCTCGAGCTCTCTTCCTAGCGCCTCAAAGAAGTCCTCATCGTCCGAATCGCCCTGAGTGGAACTCGGTAATGGCGCGCGAACAAGGTCCTCTGGCTTGCTTTTGGGAGACGTCCCTGTATCTTGGTCGGCAGCGCCGTCGCCAAACAAGGTGGATTCATCGCTACTTTCGCTGCCATCAAAGAGAGAATTGCAGCTTTCATCTCCTGGCCCAGGACTTTCAGCCCCACCACAAATTGGCCCTGGCATCGCGGAATCATGGCGTAGGAGCTCTTCTGGTTTGTCTTCGGCAGATGCTCCTGTACCTTCGCCACAGTCGCTGTCGCCGAACAGGCTGTCATCATCGCCGCTTTCGCTTCCACCGACGATGAAATCGGGGCTCTTTTCAATTTCTAGCTCAGCCGAGTGATTCTCGCTAGAGGTTGGCGTTGCCATCGCCGCGTCATGGCGGACAGGTTCCTCAAGTTTGTCCAGAGGACGTGCCGCACTCCCAAGGCTGTCAGTCTTAGCCTGATCAGACTCTAAGCCTGTAGATGCCGAGCCTTGTGGGTCCTGTGAGAAGTAGTCGAGTGGGAACATGTCGAAAAAATCATCGACTGCATCCAGCATTTGCTGCTGTGTCTCGTGAGAGTACTCCAAGAATTCTTGAGCGAGATCCATCTCAGCTAGCTGCACAGCACCGCTGGATTTCTGTCTCCTGGAGTCTCTGAATTTTGTCTTGTGAGCTCTCAAAGGCAATGAAAACCACGTATGATCGAGATTTTAGATTCTCGCACAGAAGCTGGTATTCCGCGTACGAGACAGTATGTGTGAAGTGACTCTGCAAGATGTATGATTGTGGTGATCGTTCTCAAAAGGTGTGCCTCAAGAGCGTTCAATCTTGCGTGTGTAGAGAGTGAAAGGAGAGAGAAGGAAAAGCAGTCGAATTTTGCACTCACAATTGTCTAACTTTTCCGAGCTCGAACAGCGGCAGCAAGTCAGAGCGAGTGTATTTTCGTGATGTTGCTGACTGCTATGGCTCCATTCCTACAGGCTGCGTGGTAGACCGAGGCACATGAGGGCAACGAGGCTGCGGGTCGTGGAAGCTTGGGTCGTCGCTTGAGTGACGGACCACCATTGGCATCGCGCAGGTCCACCTTGGATGTATCAGGCTGACAGACAGAAAGCATGAGACGGGATCCGGGGCCACACGAGCATGAACAGGGTGGACATGCTGTAGACCATCAGCGATCCTTTGCCAGTCCATTCGAGATCGCTATTGATGGCCTTCGCGATCACAAGGGCAAGTGCAACGGAATCCGACAGCGTGGTATGTTTCAGGACTGATCTTCGTCCAGCATGTAGTCCATGGGCCTTTAGGGATATTGTTTGGCCGTACCAAGATATCAGAGCAGTCCTAACCTCGTGGCCGAAGTCGACTTCCGGAAAGTCAAAGTTGAGAGCTTCCACTCAGCTTCTAGCGACATAAGCAAGGCTGCGGAAAGCAAGAGCTTCAAAATAGAATCTGAGGACTTCACATTGGGTTGCACAGCCCCGACATAAGGAGCATAGGCCAACACATTCTGTAGAAAAGAGAAACTCTGGTAATAGAATCAGGTATCAGTAGATAGCGTGAATACAGCAATGACGCACCGGGTATATCCATCCTAAACTCCATTACGCCTGGCATGCCGCTGGTCTGCGGAGGGGCTTTCCCTTGTTTTCATCTCGTGGATCAACCAAAAACACCTGCCCGTCGCATAACACTCTCAAAATCATCCTTGCTCACACCACCTAGTGATCCACCCGTAGCCTCACGAATCATGTCCTTGAGCACATTATCCGGAACATCTTCCCTCAACTCTTTCGAAATGCGCTTGAGATCGGCAATAGTAATGGGCCGATCCTGCCCTTTGACAAAAAGATAGTACGCCTTATCGACTTCTTCTTGCTGCCTTTCTTCATCTTCATCGCCTTTCGCACGATTCAACTGAAGCGCTGCGACAGGCAAAAAATGCTCGAAAGGCACCCAGCCGGACTCCTCTGGGTCCGCGACTTCGAGAAGCTCTTGCAGATCGGCATTATTGGCAGGTGGGGCATTCAGCGCGATGAGGCAGCGACGGACATCGTTCCGAGAAATTTGACCATCTTTATTGTCGTCTTGCGACGCGAATAGATCGAAAGCTTCGCGAATCTCGGCTTCATCGTCTGCAGATATATCGTTCTCTTTTGCGAGCTTGGACCGGCGTTTTGCTGGTTGCTTTGGTGCTGATGCCGCTGGCTGCTTTCGCTTTGGAGGCTGGATACTACGTCAGTGTGAGATTTCTCTTGGAAATGGTAGAATTTGTATACCATTGTTTTGGAGCTGGTAATGAGATCTTGTCGTAGCTTATGGGAAGCTTGCCATTGGACGCGATCTGAAGTCCGGTTTGGGTTCGGGTGGTGAGTCAGCAGCGTCAAAGCGCCGAACCAGTTCTCGTTGAAATTCTCGCGACAGTTCTTTTCTTCACATTGCACCAAATCATGAAGCATTCGCCCGCACCAAGGTCTATGTACGGCCAAGCTGTGAGAAGGGCTTTGCAGTGGCATGACATGCTGCCAGGATCAATACATGGTCGTAGTTTACGCGATGAGATAGCTAGAGCGAGCCGTCGGCAACCTTTTAAGGACGAAGCTCGTGTGGACAGAGTCGCAAGAAGAAATGTGTGGCCTCGTCTCCTTCAAGACAGGTCCTTCTCTGCACACGTCTGTTTCGGCACTATCAGCTGAGACGTGACGTGGTGTGGAGCGTACATCTACTCAAACTTTCCTCGACAGTGCAGTACCTAGGCTCGCGCCCATCAGCACTCCACGACTGACGGCCGAAGCGAGACTGCGGTCTGCGACGCCGTGCTCACCGCCCTCGAAGTGCATTTCTTCAATAATTTCCCTAGAGAAATGTGTTGGAATTTCAGAATGCTTAATGCTACATATGCTCATTGGGGTATCATCTCCAAGCCGGTCAGACAGCAAACTCCGCCATTGCCGTTCAAAATGAAGATGCGAAACAACACCTCAAGCCCTCAGACCCCAGCCCTCTAGCGGAGTCCATTCAATTTCATGAAGCGCCTCAACGGCTCCCGGTCCTTCCGTGCAATAAACCAATTGCCCCAATCTGCGCCCCAACTGACACTGTCGGAGAAGTACTCGAACTTCTGCTGTACAAAGTGATTGACCATTGAAGAATAGTTGCGGGTGGACATCTTATGGCCTTCCGGAGCAAACGGCTTCAAGCTGACCACTTGACAGCCTTCCTTCAGATCGAGGAACATATGTAAGAGAGCGTCGTTCAATGCTGGAGTGAAGGCCTGGTTGTTCACTAAAACGACATCGGCGCGCTTCAGGACCTCGCCGACTTCCTTATTGTTCGTAAAGTCGCCTCGAATGCACCTGGCTTTGCCAACGTCGAGACCCCAGAGCTTGGCGCGCTCCGGAAACTCCTTCTCCTGTAATTCTGCCAGGTCGCAGGGGTTGGGCATCTTTTCAATGCCCCAGCTGTCGCATCCGATCTCGAGTGCCGCTTGCAAAACCACGTTGCCAACGCCGGAGCCCAGGTCAAGGAACGTCATGTCGTGGTTGAGTTTAGTCTTTTTGAAGATGTCGCTTGCGAACCGAGGAAGGAGCTCGCCATATACATCGTCGCTGCCGTTTTCGTATCGCCGCAAGGTTTCGACCTTTGGAGACACAGTCCTTGAATAGATCTGTTCCAGAACGCGCCTGGCCCAATCGAGTGGCACATGACTTTTGCTGCGAAGCACTGTTTGCACTGTGCCGTCGTTGACCTGGATGTCGTTAGCAAGCCACTCACGATCTATAGGTCGTGAGACAACGGCGGTCTGCGACGTGAGACCCATGGCCCTCGCTGAGTTGCGGAGTTGATGTGCCCAGAGCGCAGGTTCCTACTTACCAGCTTCCTCAGCATCGCGTTAAAGTCGTCCACCACCGCAATAAATTCTTCCACATCCTGTCGCTTCCATGCAAGGTTGAAACGCCTTCTGAAACCAGTCTCTTCGCTTGTGTACTGTGTAGCCAAATCATCGGGCAAGTAGCTGTCGCAAATCGTATGAATCGTCTCAATTATATCCTCCATTGGCTTGTAATCGTCCGCTTCATTCTTTGGCCATTTTAACTGAAATCTCTCCCTCTGTCCTCGACTCGGATACTGCAGCTCGCAGGTCTTGAAGCCATCATCGTTCCAAGGATTCTTGAATTTGGACGTGAACTCTCCGGAAGTGGCATCTGCGCCATGTATGATCTCGAAAACGGTGTGCTGAGCGAAAGCCTTCTCAGAAAGAATTGGTCGCCTTGGACCACTGCTTTCTATGGAGCTGACACTGCTCTTGATGCGCTTTCGCGATGCATCCGAATCACTCCCACCAACATCGCTACTGTCATCGTCTTCATCGCTGCTCCATGCTGGTTGCGGTGTGACACTTTTGCGCTTCACGCCTCTCGCCGCGGACACTGCTCTTTTGGCGGGGTTCGGGGGTTTCTTCGAGATTGGCGTGTTGGAGGGCTTGAAGCGATCGGGATTATATCTGCATTAGACGAGATCAGCGGGTCGCTCAGAATCCGAACGTCGAGACAGCAGTGCTGTCTGCGAGTTGCAAGGCATAGCATAGGTCGGAGAGCGGAGTTGCTCCAAGGCGATTTGATGACTTACGGTCGGACTGGTGCCTTCGCTGTGGTGCTGTTGCTTGCTTGAGGCCTGACTGCCTGAGGAATGGGGATCTTTACAGTTGTCTTGCGAATGACTGGTCCAGTGTTTGTCGTCTTGGGTTTGCTTCCGAAGTTCATGATGCAGGGCTACTGTGGGTTGTGCATGAATTGATGTGGCGCATGCTCCGGCTGTGATATACGGTGTGTAATTAGGGATTATGTCGTAGTCGCTGCTAAGCCATTCGTAAATGTCCGTTTATGGTGAACGATTGTGCATTGCAGAAGAAAGGCTTGCGGTTGCGGTCGCGAAACGGAAACGAAACGCTCACAAGACCACGAGACGCGGAGGCAGGGTTTTTGGCAGGCGCTGCCGACACGTACCGAACTTTCACCCTGCAACTGCTTCGCCACAGTGGCATCCCGGTCGTTTCTTCATGGCCCCAGTCGGCGAGTCAAAATTTGGCGAACATGAAGCAGAAGTCGATATGTCGATATGAGAGCGGGTGCGAGAGCTCCAAGCCGCGACTCGTATCTCTGTCTGCTGTGCATTTCCATGCTTGCCGCTTCACTGCTGGACGCATGAACTGTCTCGCTCACTGCGGAGTGCTTCTTGCAAAGATCGCAGGTTCAGGCTACAAATTTTGACAGCCAGCCTTATGGAAAGAATCACGTGGGTCAAGAGAATCAAAGTTCGTGGTGTTTTTGCTTGGGACGTGGAGCCTTATCCTACGCGTCGTCCTCCGACCGTATTGCGTCTATGGCCCGACAGACTACAGCTTGAGCAGGCAATGGCCAAGCAAAGAGACATGTCGCCGTCCAGGATGAACGTTCGGCGTCTTCAAGCTGTGACGGAAGGTGACGTAAAAGAGAAGTAGCACAATACATATACATGTAGGTCTGCAACAACTTCGTCTCTCAGGCGAAATCGACAAGCCGATTCATCGAAACGCGGAACAACATAATCCGGGAGTTTTGACATTGCATCTGAGAACGGAATCAGTCAAAATGGACACCACCCCGGTTACCAACAACGCCAAGGGCGAGCCGGAGTCAACGAAGGAGACGATTCTTGAGTCTGGAGCATCTATGGTCCAGAATTTCGATCCTCCGAAGCGGCTGTGCGCCCACCTGTGAGTACATCTACTTCATACCCAGGACCCATGTTGACAGTGCCAGCAACGCCTTCCACGTCTACGTCAACGAGCCCACTCGGACTTCGGAGGCCAACCACTACTGCGCTCACGTGAACGAGGATGTGAGGCAATGCATTCTCTACGATGGAACTGGGGCCAATGCTCGCTTGATCGGTGTAGAGTACATGGTCTCGCCGCGCATCTATGAGTCTTTGGACCAAGAAGAACGCAAGCTTTGGCACTCTCACGTGTTTGAGGTCAAGTCTGGAATGCTCATCATGCCTGCTCCTGCCGGTGTACCGAATGCTGTGTGGGAGAAAGCCGAGAACGCGGAGATGGAGGAAGTCGTGCATCTGTACGGCAAGGTGTTTCAGCTTTGGCAGGTCGACCGCGGCGACAAAGTGCCACTCGGTAAGCCTGAGCTCATGACCAGTTTCACCAGCCATGACCAGGTCGATCTTGACAAGCTCGTCAGCGACCGTGACAGGAGGTTCGGCGTCGACAGCCATAAGAAAGCCGAGAACAGGAAATACATTCAGGAGCCCAAGGTCCACCCAGATGCAGATGATCTTTGGAGCAAGCAGAAAGCGATTCAGGAATGAGATTTTCGCAGCTTCAGAGCTCTTTGGAAGCATGTGTTTTCGCTCGGCTACATCAAGGACGACTCGAAGTAAGGATAGACTTTTGATATGCATGGGTAGCTTTAAAATCCTGAGCTAGGACCCATCTGACCATGTGAGCGCACGACAGCTCTGATTTGCCTGCAACACAAAGACGCAGTGATTTTGGATTGTGCCTTGTAATATGCTAATACGAAGCAGAGAGTGATAGTGAAGCTGCGAACCGAATGGCTTGTGCCAAGCAAAGCAGGGTCGAAAACTGAGGACTGAGGACATCGGGCGTCAAGACTATAAGTTACACGCCTCGAAGAGACTCCTCTTAATCTAGTTCAATTCAACACTCACATACATGCAGGTCGACAAAGTGACAGACACTGACGGAATCGACGTACAGAGCACCAATATGACAGTGAGGGGAGTGTCTGCAAGCACACACATGGCGACTCACGACTTTGGGCGGCCACTTAGTATCGGAGAGCTCCAGGAGCTCTCAAAATCGAAATCGGGCACAGTTTTCGGGATTACTGAACTATGCGAGACGATCCTGATGGAACTTTCATTGAATGACCTTACGAGGCTCAGCTGCACCTCACGACATTTTCGAAACATAATTCATACCTCGACTGCAGTCAAGAGACATTTCACACGACAGGTGGACATAAGTAAGCTTAGGTTCCAACTGCACCCGAAGTTCGCGACAACGCTGTGGGATCATGGTTGGGCTCTCAAATCTGCCTCCAAACTTTGGGCTGATCCTTTCACCTTCTATCTTGAAGTGAAATTCATGGGATATAAGCGCCAAGGAGACTTTGAGGATTTTAAGATCGCTGACCAGCCAGCAAGAGGATCATCAGAGATGCGCTGCTGGAACACCCAGCCTGGTCATTTCGCCTGCGTCGGCCTTCTAAAGGGTTTTACAATGGAGTATATCCTAGGTGTGCTCGAAGCCGCGAGAACGCTGTCGCAGGAGAAGGATATGGAGATGCCGGAAGCAAAATTGGGAACGCCGCGTTGGTGCAGGTCGGCAAATAAGACCACAGAAACTTATCGCCCCGAGAAAGCAAAATCTGTTGACGAATTGGCGGCAACGAAGGCGAAGCGTCGACAGGCAAGAGGTGAACATCAGGGCACGGATCGATGTACAGACAAGAATTCTCGTCACCGCCGTCTGAAGACGAAGCGATCCAAGGTGCATCTGGAATGGCTGCACGAATAATCTCTCAAGCCTATGCTTCCGATAATGTGACCTCCAGGTCTGAACAGATTTGATCAGAAGTATCGAGTTGCAGAGGTTGTGTATCGCGTGGGTGTCGGTATGATGAATTCGGGAAGGGAAGATTGGAAATTTACACATGAACTGAAATGTGAGCAGCGAGTTCTGATGCATCGGACAGGAGTTCTTTAGTCACAATCGCTACAACTTCACTTTAATAGCCAGCATTCGTCGGCATTCCGTAATCAAAGAGATGAAGATTCGATCTCATCTTGCAAAGCAACACGGCTTCGATCATTACTGCCGTCAATCGCGACAACAAAACACGCTTCGTGCACCTTAATCCTCGTCGCATAAGGCTTAAAAAAGCCCAAGTCGAGCGCGATGAACCAGATTCCTATAACAGCAACGTACAGTGCGACGTCTGCTGCCAAGTCGTCTACCCTTGATGCAAGTATCAGCACTCATCAGCTCAGTGGCACACCACAGACGCTGCTGTCTCGCACACAACGAGAGTGCCACCGGAACTTCACCAGCGCATTCTTGCCAAAGTATCTCCTTCCGATATCCAGAAGTGTCGCCGACCCGACCGGTACTTCCGCAGCCTGATTGACAGCAAGCAAAATCACGGCCTCTGCACCGGACCAAGCATATCTCGCTCTCAAGAGCGACCTTAAGCGCAGGTCTTCGAGCTTAGTCACTTCCCATTGGACACCTTCGACAAGAACGGAATGCCCACTGCTTTCCTCAGCGCTCTCAGCAAGTTCCTGTCCCACCATGGCCTGTGTCCGCTGGAAGACAACGAACGCTTCGTCGGTACCATTGGCTACTTCGCACTTCACTGGATGCACCGTCGACTCAATATCGACAATTATGGTCCTGGTCCAACAGCCGAGCAAAGTTCAATGCTTCAATCTTTCATCGAGTTCTGTACCACCCTAGTCGAGCACCACATCTCTGTGCACGTGAAAGAAGCCGGCGCCTCCGATGGTGACATTTTCGTGCTCATGGCCAGATTCGCATTTCTATGCACCCCAGCCAATCTCCAGACAATCGGAGTGACCACCAAAGAGCAGAGGGACAACTTCGTCGAACGTCTTGTTGACGAGAGGCCCTTCTCCTCCGCCACCTTCAGCAAACAATACACTCCTCGACAGCCACCTGGTCATTCGCTGCTTTACATACTTCCGAAAATTCCACTCGTGTCCAAGCTGACCATTATCCCTGGGCTTTCGAAACTACTCGGTGTTCCCGAATTACGCTGGACAACGCCAACAGCTTGGTTCGTGTCCTCTCAATGGGCTTTCGATGAACTCAAATCCACGACAGAGAAGGACGTTCTGTTCGATCACGTCAAGAAAGCAGCTTTGCTTGAGGACATGTTCCTGGACTGGGATTCGGAAATTGCTGATATCGATGACTCTGCGGATGAGGATGCCACAGACACGGTGTAGGTGACTACGACGTAGCGAAGGGCGTTAGAGTCGAGCATTCGTGGAAGGCGTTGGCGAATATGAGGAGCGGCGAGAACGATAGGCAATGGGACACGAGCATGGCGGAGAATATATAACGTATTGTAACTCCCACAAATGCATATTCAAACAGCAGGAGAACCAGAAATTGAACAGCGGGATGTATTGCATAAAGCCGGAGTGAGGATCACTTCCGTGACATCTCACACCTAAATTGTAATTTCAGAAGTCAATTCTGGCCTGCTTCAGAAATGGACATCAATCAATCTACACACTGCTCCTAACTTTTCTCTTCAAATTATGCCACAGCAATTTTATGATGCGCACCCCGAGCATCGACAATGTTGCCAAATAGCATTGAAGGCCAAAATGCGTTGGTCATTCGCGTTGGTTGTGTTCTTGGAGGCGAAATTTACCCTAACTTCAACCCTAAGGTCTTGGAACTCATACCAGACAAGCCTGCACGACGACGCTCATCATAGGAACGGAATGACCGCAATCCCAACTTACGCAATGAGAGAATCAGCAACGTCACAGGAAACGTATGGGCGTGTATACGAGCAAGAAGTAAGGGAAAACTATCGATTTCCAAAAAGACTACAAAAGTTACACGAAAGCGAGAGTCGTAAGCTCGCCGAGTGTATATTACTGATTATCGGCTGTGTCCATTTTCTGTGTTCTTTCTTTCTTCTTTCTCTCTAACGCAGCAGTGGTATCATTTCTCCAGAACAAACAAACAAGTTTGGGTATCTCTCCATCAGATGACCAACGCCCGAAACAGCAGTCGTACATGAGGGTATCCGAGCTTTTGTATCGTGGTTAGGTCACCAAGCCGAAACTGTCGACGAGACCTGAGGAAGTGCTACATCTGGCAGCTTCTTAGATGTTGGCGTTTGGCTTGAAGGCATCGTTGACCTGGTTGGCGAAGTTACCATTAGTCTGTGGTGCGCCGACTGGGTTGCCAGAGAGGCCAACAGGCTGGTTGACGATTGGAGTACCGCCAACGCCGCCAACACCGCTTCCAACACCAGCTCCGGAGGTGCTTGATGGGTGGTCACGGACACCACCCTGAGTGACAGCGTGTGGCTTTCGTGTTGGGTGAGAGACGCTTGGGAGGCCAGATGACTCCTTTGCGCTGCCAATGCTGAACACTGGCGACTCCCACTTGTCACCCTTCTTGGCGAGCTCCTGGTACTCGGTAGCCTTGGTGGAAATGCCGCCTGGCAGAGAGATGTTCTTGAAGATGGAGTCGTTCTTGGTGACGGCAACGTTGACGTTGGTCTGAGCTGCCTTCTCCTTGGCCTCCTCCTTCTTCTTCTCTCCCTTCTGCAGCTGCTTCTGGAAGGCGTTGAAGTAGCGCTGGTAGATGTTCTCCAAGTTCTCTGGATCTGGGTTGTTCTTCGCCTCCTCAGTGACGCGGTCGACCTCTTGCTTGACTTGGTAGAGGAAGGCATCAGCCTTGGTGACAGCATCGCGAACCTGCTTCTCAACAGTCTTCTGGATGACTGGTCTGAGGACCTTGAACAAGACTGGCTTGAAAAGCTTGAAGAGCAACTTGTGGTTGGACTGCTTGACCTTGATGTCCATGTTCTTGATGTCCACACTGACGGTGTTGATCTTGAAGAAGTGCTGACGGTCGTTCTTATCGGCAGTCT
Source organism: Pseudocercospora pini-densiflorae CBS 125139 (assembly GCA_000504365.2). Taxonomy (NCBI): domain Eukaryota; kingdom Fungi; phylum Ascomycota; class Dothideomycetes; order Mycosphaerellales; family Mycosphaerellaceae; genus Pseudocercospora; species Pseudocercospora pini-densiflorae. The sequence continues at coordinate 9,252 of AWYD02004654.1, read as the reverse complement.
CCATAGCCACCTTGAAGCTCAAGCCAGTACCGCCAAGGAAGATGTCCATGACACCCTTGTCAGTAACACCTGGGAAGCCTTGCTTCTTCTTGACGTAGTAAGCGACATCACGCAGATCCATCTGAATGCCGCTAGCAGACAGCATGACCTTGTTCTTGTTGCGGTTCTGGATGCCCTTGCGTCCCCATCGCCAGTAGTTGTCCGAGCCGAACTCGAACATATTTGGTGCGAGGTTGTCGCCCTCGATAACGAGGTTCTCGACGATGGCGTCGATCTGTGGGTCGGACACCTCGATACGTGGGATTGGGATGTAGCGGACGTTCTCGAAGAACGCTGGGATGAGAACCTCTGTGAGATCCTTGACGAGATGTGGCTTGAACTCTGGCTTGCCATCGGAGTCGTTGCCAAGGTCCTTGAACAGCTTGTCCATGGACTCGCCGAAAGCCTTGTTCTGTGGGTCCTCCTCGAATTGGCTGGCCAAGAACTTAACCTCGTCGACGATGCGGTCGGTGTGGTTTCGGTAGCGGTGGCGGAGGAGGAAGTTACCGTGGTCGTACAGGCGGTTCCATTCCTGCTCAAGTCAGTATCACAACGCAAGCTTGGGAATTCTGGAATGGTCTCACCTCGTTGGACTCGTCCTGGAGGATGTAGCCCTGCTCTTGGAGGCAGCGGCGAATGAAGCGATCGGCGTTCTTGAAAAAGTTCTTCAGCTCTGGGTCACGGTCTGCATCGGTGTAGATCTGGTTAATAGAGTCGAAAAGGTCGTCGAATGACGTGCTGTTGGCAAAGCGTTCGAGAAGTGTCTTGAAATCAGTCAGCATTTGACTGATATGACCCTTCTCGGAGAGTTCTAAATCACAACGCACCCTCAAGTCAGCTTCCGCGGTAGTCAGGGAATCCTGGGAATGGGCACCTTTGACGGCTCCTTGAGATTGGGCCGCGATGTTCTTGGAGTGGCCAGTGTATTCCTCGGCCAGACGGAGCAAAGTATCAATGGCCTGCTGGTCTGTAGCATGAGTTAGCACTTGCACTTTCAATACTCTACCAAGACCCGAACAACGAAGCGTCTCGAGTGGCAGTGGTCCTTGCGGAAATCCCACAGCAGAGACATCTTGTCTATCCGGTCCACGGCACGGGAATACTTACAGTCCTGGTGGCCTTGGATCTCAACTACCATCTTCTTCAAGCGGTAGATGATCTGCTCGCGGCGCTCCTTTGGAACCTTCTTCTGGAAGTACTCCTTGGTCTTTTGACGGTACTCGCGCACGCGCTGCTTGTCTTCCTCGTTCATCTGATCCCATGTCTTATTCTTAACGGTATCCTTACCGGCCTTGGCACCCGCTTGAGCATCAAGACCAGTGGACACGCCCTGTTGCTGCTCCTTCTGTGCGAGTGCTGCAGCATCAGTTGGGTCGCGCGATCCAGATGGGTGTGCAGCCTGGGTTGCGTCACCAGCGACCTGGCCAGCAGCATCCTTGGCATCTTGCTTGGTGAATGGAGTGTTGGCATTGATCTGCTTCTTGATGTTGTCCTTGGAGAGATCTGGGGCGTCGTGCCAGGTGTTGTCCTCGGCTGGAGCATCGATTTGCGCGAGCTTCTCCTCGTCTGGGTTGATGGCCGAAGCAGCATTCTGAGCAGCATCACCGGCGATGTCACGGAACAGAGTGACAGCATCGTTGAGAAGCTTGCGGAATTGGCCGTTGGTGATGATAAGCGTGCCGAGAGTGCGCAGACCCTCGACAGCCTGGTTGCCGTGCTGCTTGGCAGTCTCCTTGTCTACTGGAGCATAAGGAGTGCTGGCATCTCCGGCGCCGATAGCTTGTGTCTGCCAGATGAAGTCCTGGAGAACATTGCTAGGCTCAAGTCAGCGTGCGCACTTTTATGTAATATTTGCTGAGATAAGCCTTACCCGTCGTTCTTGGTAAGAAGAAGTACTTTCGCCTTCTCAATCACTTCGCGGAGGTCCTTAACCAGCTTCTGTCCATCAGCGGACAGCTTGCCATTGGGCTGCGAGAGACCCTTCCAGTTGATTGCGGTGTTCAAAGCAACGTCAATCTGCTTGTTTGAAGGAACTTTGCCTTGCGCAAATGCTGTGATCGCAGGTTAGCAAAATGATTGGTGGCGAGATGTTTCCATCAACCCCTGTCAGGCGCGTACCTGAGTAGATGCCGTAAAGCTGGAGCTTGGCGTTAACATCCTGCTCCTTGATCTTGGTGTTCGTAGGAACGTTGACGTTCTTGCCCGAAGACATCTTGGCCGCTGTTTCAATGGCGGTTTGCGCGAATGTTTGCTGGGAAGCTTCGAGCTAGTCGCAGTCGGAAGATGCTGTTTATTGACTGATCAGATCTGAAGCTCGCGATGAGTCTTCAGTGGTGATAGCAGATGATCTGGAACCAAATGCTGATATTAAGCTGGAGTGCCCTTCGCTGAAGGTCCTGATGTGTTATGAGCACGTGGTATGCAGCAGCACTAGCAGCGCAATGGATCGTGACAGTCGTGAAGTGACAATGCTCGCGGATGGGGTATCTCAAGAATTATGCAACGCTGGTAATGCGCGCCCGCGATCAATTGAATTGGTAGAGAGTTTGGGTTGTTTGTGTGAGAGAAGGAAAGAGGAGAAAAGACAAGAGGAGTCTGGTAGAAGGGCAACCGCGCGGTACACACAACTTCGTCTGTGCACAGTGCGCGAAGCAGAACGTCATCAACTGATCGAATTCGAATTTACGCGGCAGCACGTCTCCAATGCATCATTCTTTACTTGGCTCACGCATGTGACTACTCCTCGCTCAACGTAGCTCCAATGTCTCCGTCGGCTAGTCGCCGCTGGCGCTTTCAACCAGCCTGTGCCAGGTTTTCCTGGCATGCCCATCACGCCAGGCGCGTGTTGGCCACAGAACCTGTACCTCGAATGCAAGGCAGCCTACGTCATTCGATCCCGATTCGTGAACGGGCGTTGATCTCAATATTGCATCTTTGTCCAGACTCTCAGGCACAAGACGAGGTCTCCTGCAAACGAAAGCGGAGAAAGAAATGCCAGCTCATCGTGCCCGCATGCTTCGACCATCTCCACTCAGCAATGTCCAACGGTTTGCCAATTGTCTAGGATACGATGCTTGTTGTCGCGGAAACAGAGTGATCGAAAATTGCTGTCCGAGCGCCTGGGGAAAACGAATTTAACGAAACAAGATCTGGTCAGCCACAAGGATCTGTTCATCAGGCCATTTAATCCCTGCCGTTGGTCGAACGCAATCACGACTGTGGCTTCGATCACTTCTCGATTCGTGGCGTTGACAGTGCTCTTCGCTTCCAGCTCCTCACCTCTGTCTCATGAGCCGCGGAGGAGGAAGCGCTGTCGCGACAGACAAGTTTGTAGGCGTCAAAAAGTATCGTAACAGCACCCGATGGCTCTCCTTCCCGCAAGCTTGCGGACATTTTCACAGTGGTTCAGGAGAAACCACGCCATCAAGGTTTAAGGCTAGTAGCCGAGACGCAATCCATGGCCACCTCCAAACCTTGTGATGTAGCTTTCGAGCAGCTCTCTGAAGAAACGCGTTTATTCACACGGCACTGCTTTGTACTTGAGCACATCAACATTAAAGACTAACAGGATGAACGATCATCACGGTGTCTGCGGTCCCAGCTGATTCGCGAGGGTTTTAAAGAACAAGAAGATATACTTAAGAGCTATGGATTATGACCAAGAGCGATATCGAAAGCCCAGCTAAAGATCATCTTGAACGTCGAGTTCAAGGCAGACAAAACCACATACAGCAACATGGCAAGCGCGTCTCTCGTGAACCCTTGTGATGACCTTTTGCCAGACGGTCTAGCCATTCCTTCAGGCTTCAGGATCATCGCACCGTGTCAGAATGCCTGCAAATGCTCGGCAACCTGCAGGCCATATCTGTAGTGTAGCGCAAAGCTGTTGTACAGCTCACACCGAGTCTCCGATAAATACCGCCATATGGCAAGGAATGGCTGCTGAGACAACGCAGTCTTACTAAGAAGTCTCTAGTGTAGAATTTCGAAGCGTTGAAGGAATTTTGAAGACAGGTCTGCTCCTGAGACTGTCTAGCTAACAATGTCCTGGAGAGATATCGTGAAAGGTATGTGACCGGTCTCCCCATTTAGGAAGATTTGTTAGTCCACCACGTTAACATGAACGAAAAGAACAGACTTTAAGTCCAAGGAACGAACCTCGAAGCGGAAGACGAAGAGCGAGTGTTCATCGATTTGATTGTTCGAATGACTTTTAAGATCTTTTCCTGGAGGAGCTGTATTTCTGTCACGAAGAAGGACCAGAGCTCAAGGCGAAATGAACCTGGCTTGATATTGAGGGACAGCTTGTAAGCTTGTTGTTTGGTAGAGATAATGAACAACATCCCAAATGTGATTACCACAATGCGCATTACATTCCATGTATGCCATCAATCCTGTCTCATGCTTCCATAATCTATCATACTCTTCTAGCACACACCTCAGAACCCATAAAACATCGCCTATGCCCAATTTCCTACTCCCACCCACTCCCCCTATTTACCCTCTCAACCTCTTCTCCCATCCTCTTCATCCATCTCTCCACCAACTCCTTATTCTCCTGCTCGACCTCCTCCCTCCTCCTCTCCGCAATATTGAGTTGCAACTGCAGACTAACCATCTCATCCTGCGCCTCTTCCACAATCTTGCTCTTTCCCTTGATCTCTTCCTCTCGATCCCTTAACTTCCTTTCCGTCTCCAACTTTTGCTTCTGAAGGGATGCGATTTGGGAAGCAGAACGTTTCTCGGAAGCTTGTAGGGTTGTGAGTTGGGCGGTCAGGTCTGTGACCTGGGATTGAAGAGTAGCTCGAGCGCGTTGTGTATTTGCTAGATCGATTCTTAGAGCGGAGAGGGCTTCAGTGGGTTCTTGGACTGGAGGAGGAGATCTGGAGATGAATCCGCGTTTTGAGGATGTCGCGGTTCGATCGAGAGGGAGAGGTGAGCTGGGCTTCTTGGATGAGGCTTCGTATTCTTGTCGAGCTGCTGCGGCGCGGTCCGCGACTCGTGTGTCTAGAAGAACGGTCAGTATACGTTTGAGAAGATGTGACTTGAGGGCATAGGTATGACAGTACGCACAAGCATCTATGTATGGCTTATGAGCCTGCTCGCGCGCATCTCTGGCATCTAGAGCAGCTGAGTACTGCTCAATCCAGTCGCTCATGGTATTGCAGACTCGTGGAGTCTACTCAAGGCTGTATGACCACTGTGAATCATATTGACGTGTTGATCTCGCCGCCAGAAGCCTTCATAGACTTTGGTGGGCGTACAGAAGATGTTTGGATGGCAGGTGGAGGAAACATCCATGTGCTGAGCATGCCCCACGTTGCCCACCTTCCTTCAGCATGGGTCGCGCTTGCACGTGGAACAACGCACCTCATCTGCACTGCACAGGAGACAAGGAACGTGAATATGAGTGATATCGTTTCATGAGACGTAATAATGCCTTCCTCGATGCTATTCCACAAATCCATTCCACGCCTCGTGTCAAACTACTACTCAGCCGTGAAAGAACATCAGAACTCCTTCCCATTTGCCATGGCATTAGCTCTTCGTCCAGCAGGCTTCAATCTCGTAGAAGCCATGAGACGGTACCTATGCCGTCCTTAACCAAACTCAAGTAGAAAAAACTTTGTGGTATCGTTGATCCAATAAAAGTGTCCAATAGGTTGTGATCCCAATCACCCAAACTCAGAATGGATTCATGTCCACCCAAGAAGCATTTTGCTGTTCGCACCACGTATGGTAGTGCATATCTTCATGTCCTTAGATCGTAAGATTTGACGCCAGAAAAGCACACTGTGAGAACTCCTTGCTATGCCGTGCTTCCAAGTGATGAACAGTCAGAGCGTCGTCTGTTTGAGCTCGGGTCGTATAAACATTATTGAGGGCCCCCCGAATTAAAGATGCAGTCATATGTATTGCTGAAGACTCAGTGATGATGGTGATGGTGACGAGATGTGTGGTGTCGGTGTCGGTGCTCGCTTGATCCAGCTTCACCCTCCCTGCTGTCTTCAGCAGCAACGCACCAAAATCGGTGGCTGCCCCATGCACCTTTTTGGCACTCTTTACTGCAGTACTTGGTCCGCCTGCATCGTCGGCACTTGGCAAATTGGCGAGTGTACTCCTCCCATTTGCCGCACTGCCAGTATGCACATTGCCTGATACCACCTCTGCTGTCATCCTTTCGGCAGAGGTTTCGCATAACGACGCCAGCCCAGTATTGCATGTCACCTTGTTGTGGGGACGCTGGATTGGAGTGCCGGTGGGACGACGATGGCTTCGCGGTGAACTTTTCGATGAGAGGGAAGATGTTGTATGGTTTCTCGTCAGGCTTCTTCACGAATTCGTTGTCCCACTCGTCGTCAAGCTCTTCCTGGGTCGGCGCTGGTTCGGTGGCAGGATTGTAGTCTGGGTCGAGCATCCTAAGCTCGCGGTCGATCTTGAGTCTCGGTACGAGGTGCGACTGCTGAAAGTACGATCGCAGATTGCAATACTTTGACACATACGCCAAGAGCTGCAGGGACATGAGAACGTCTTCGTCCCGTGGCATTGCAGCGAGTATGCTTGCAGGTGCAGGTCTATCAAGTGGTAGGCCTCTTCCAGGATACCAAGCAGGAGCATTGAGGTTCGGGGGTGTGGCGTTGATGGCGCTGACTGGTGGTGGAAGCTGTGTTTGTGGCAGATTGACCTGTCCCTGAGTGGGCGTTGCAGCCATGCTACCATCTCCATTTGCCCTGTGAGTGATGCTGAATGTCTCGTCATCTGCGCTCGACACATCAGGCACAGCAAGGGGTACACCATTATTCTGCTGGTCCATGTCGTCTCCGATATCTTCCATTGCGATGTCTGACTGGATGCCGACCATTGGCTCGCCATCCGCGCCGGTTGACTCCTCGGAGACGCTTTCCTCCAGCTGTCCGTCATCGTCCGACCCTGAAATAGACAACTGATGTCGAATGGAAGGTCTCCTTCGTGGTCGCATCCCGCTGGCTGAGGCTCGTGGGCTGCCAGGTTGCTGCATGGGAGCACCAGGGGTGGTAGGTGATTGTGGTTGGGAGCTCAATTCTGCGTGCAGAGTCGGTAGCATTGAGGGGAGTCGATCAATGTCACGGACTGGCCGCACAAAGCCGTGTCCAACATTGCTTTGTGAAGTCAGGGAAGACATGGGGGCTTCCCGTCGGCTATTACCTCCTGTGGGCGAAGAAAGCTGACCCCGGCTGTCAGTGGATCTATGTTGGCGTGGGAAGACTGTCCGCTCTGGAGGTGAGCTGAGGGACAGGTTTGCTGTGTGGACTGTTGGCGTGGTTTCACTCGCGGGCTCGTCCTCAGGTGGACTGCTGGGCTCTGGAATGGAGATGGGAGGTGGAGCATGACGTCTGCTCCTTCGCTCGCTGTTCTCGCTCCTGTTTGAAGAGCGCGAAAAGCCTCTGCTGAAAGGGCACTTCCGTCTATTCTCCTGCTCCAGTCGTTCTCTGCTCTTCTCTACCACCTGGAAGTAGTTATCCAGGATGGTAGCAATGACAGGAACCATATCAGCCTCCACGACGCGAGTTCGCACTGCTTCTGAGCCTCTCACGCCGATGTTTACGATGCATTGAAAAGCCAGGTTCCACTTCCACATCTCCATCATGTCTTTACTCCGGCCCTCCTTGAGAATGCATACCAGGCGCTCAATCCCACCATCGACGGTGAGTATATCCCGAATCCGGCCGGACGAGGTCGTCAAATATGCAAGGTTGTTTAGAGAGTTGATGAGAGGGAGCGTAGACGTGCAATCCAGCGCTCGTCGGTCATAGAGGGCGGTTGTGATGCCCACGGAGGCTTTGTTTGCGTTGGGGATGCTGAAGTTGACTTCTCGCATGTTTGCGTCTCAGCAGGACGCCGCGCAGTGCGGCAATCAACTAGAAGCCTTCGTGTCGGATGCAAAGTCGAGGCAAACTCGATGGACTCGATGTGGATGGCGCTGGTAACTCGCGGACGGTGGCAGGAGCGTTAGACCGAGCCAGGAACAGAAACGCCGCAAATGCAAGATGCAAGACAATACAATTCACTTCAACCTGCGCCGATTCCAAGAGACGAGATGGAGGATGGTATTGTTGTGGCCACTCGCTGACTGTCTCTCACGCTTCCTGGCCGTGAGCGTGTGTCGGTGTCGGTGCGCTGGCTTTGTTTCTGACGCAGCAGCGGCAGACCAGACCCGAGCGACCGACGCTCCTTCGCAAAGTGGCCCCAGACCAGCGAGCGCGCAGTCTCCGAGTCGTCGTCGTGCAAGCAGGTGGTTCGTGTGGTGCTCGGCGGTGGTAGTGTGTACGGCGGGTGCTGGTCAAGTTTGCTGTTCGGGAGAGGAGTACTGCAACGCTTGGGAGGATGCTCCAGCCGCTGGGACTTGGGACTTGGCGCGTGGCGGCAGAAAACTCTAATGCCGTCGATGCAACTAGACGACTATGTTATGTATGCAATCAGAGCCATGCACAAGTAGAAGACTTCGGTATTTTGGTAAGTGAACTGCTTCTGCTGCTGGCCGAGTGAAGTGGTGTGGGTGTGGGTTCATCAGACTAGGTACGGAGAGTGATTAAAGTGGACCTCATCACAGCAACGAGGAGTCGTCGAATGCCAAGACCCTTCCATCTCATCTTAAAGGCTCATCTCCAAACATAAACGCCCGGACTCGCTGTCAGATTACACTGCTACAGCCACCTTCACCCTCGCGTTTCGTCTAACTTCTAGACGACGCGACAGACAGATTTTTTGTCAAAAAGAAAACTCATAGCCACGCTCTCACAGCGTGGCCCGCTCACGCCTGCCGTCATTGCTTACCACTCACTCTCCGCTGTTCTCGGCGAACAAACCTGGGTCTGACCACTTTCTTCCGAAATGCAATCTTCTTTTTGGGCCCCCGCCCCCATTTCGAAACACAACGGTCGTTTCTGCCGCATTCTGTACCACGGCTCTGTGCTTCGACATGGATTGTCGCGTGCTCATGTTTCCTGCACGCGTTTGCCCATCCAGTAACCTGCATGCTAGATGATGTTGCACATAGCCGAGATCACATGATTCTTGGCATTCGCAGAGATTTCAACACCTGTTCTCAAGCAATATTAGATAGATAATAAGCAATACAATTATTTACTTATTTAGTTTAACGCTCCTAATAATATAGTATTACGTAATATAATTAACTACGCTAAGCGTAATAGTTATAAGCCTAGATTTATC
>AWYD02004649.1:0-48103 GCA_000504365.2 Pseudocercospora pini-densiflorae CBS 125139 | reverse complement strand
ATTCTATATAAAAAACGCGTATCTAAATATATAATAGTCGCGTTATTTAGTAGGTTTAGAAGGTAGAGTAGTTGTGCGGAATCCCCGCCCGAATTTGTCTAGGCCCTTTTGCAAGCTAGAATAAGCTGATATCCACATCGAGACCTTCATTGCTTCAAGGTGTCTACCAGCAGCTACTGGTCACCAATGTCGGGAACCCTGATCCTGTTTGCGGCTTCCACACGGTCAGTACCATATCGCCGCTCTCGTCAGCGTGCTCATTGTTCCATTAGTAGCAAGCTGGGTCAACACTCCAGATATTTCGACACTCTAAATGTGAGATCTGGGATCCCCAATGCAATGACCTCCTTATAGCCAGGGCCTGTACGCTTCCTCATCGACTATGGACTTTCGTCACCTTCCGAAGACTTGAGAATCAGACCGCATGCGGTGCAGGGCTACCCTCTGTTGCGCTCCCGCTAGACGGGACGACCACAAAGCAAATCACGAAGAAGACAAGAATGTGGTCCGGCCTCTGCATTATTCGACCTTTGACGTTGTCAACCGGAAGACTGAAACATGCGATATTCTTGAATCGGCGGTAATCCAGCCAGATGGGCCCTCTCGCACGCTGTCTTCTGCCAACTGCTCCAGATATTGGTTTTCTCGACTTCTAGCCCTTGGGGCCATGCTTGGCTTGCTGCCCACGAATGCTTCCCCGTATCTGCTTCCTACGCTCAGCTGGATAGTCGAATTACTCTATCGTGAACCAGCACCGGTATCGCATTGCCTCCGCTCAAATTGAGAACATGAGGACATCGATATTCATTCGTCGAGATTGCATTACCCAAGGCGTACATGCGCGATAGTGTCTGAGGATCGAGGGACATGGGTCAGACATGTGCGCTATGCTCTCATAGTCCATCAAGGTACGTTGTCCAGCTGAATGCAATCTTTTGCTTTGCAGTGGCTTGCTTCATCTTTCGTCTGTCTATACTTCACATGGATGCGAAAAGTCGGATGGTCTCTGGTCTCCAGCTCACAGGCGTTGACTTCGTGATCGCGAGTGGCATTACAACTTCATCTGAGGTCGTGGGCTTTCTTGCCCATATTAATCTTCACGCTCCAGCTATTCAGCAAGACTGATCAATAATTCCATTCGCTGGTTCAATGGAAAGCGGGAGCTCGGCAGCTTGCATATGCATTTGCTTGGCATCGGCGTCAACTTATCTCTCCCGGTGTTGATATTCTCTGCTTCTGCAAACACGGGACTTCGCAAGGGAGCCTATCACAACAGCAACCACAAGAACACGAGCATTTATCGATTTCTCCTCCGGTCCTTCGACTCGCAATAAGCGCCACATTCTCCCCTCGTCGTTGATAACTGTAACCTTCGAACTTCAGATCTCGCCATGCAGCCTGAACCAGATATAGCTGAGCGCCTGCGCGCCTTCCGCGAGCTCCCTATCCGCCAGCTCCCTAACCGCCAGCTCCCTGACCGCGAGGCCCTGAACCGCCAGCCCCTGGGTTTGCTCGACATGCCCGCCGAATTACTTCACAAAATTGGTGAAAACGCGATCACCGTCTACAGCGGAGGCGAAGTCCATTGATGTGCTCGCTGTGGCCATCAGAAGCCGTCCGACCTTCGTGTGCAGGAAGCATACGAGATGGATTCGCGCTGCTGGGATTACAAGGATCCATTCTGGTACGATGAGTCTGGCGGAGAGAATGATGATGATCGCGGTGGCATATCCATGATGGGACACGACATTGAAGATGAGACCAGCGCGCAGAACTGGCATATAGATCACGCGTACGACAACTTGGAGGAGCACCCTGCTTGTGCGGAGCTCGATTGCCGTGGCCACAAGATCGGACATGTTCTTCCATCCTCGGCCTGCTGCAGCGACAAGAAGAGACAGACACACGACTACTCGGACGGCGGACTACGGGATCTCAAATCGCTCATTCTCACCAACAAGCGTCTTCGCGATGATCTCGTTCAGGTGCTCTTGAAATTCGCCACCATCTCTGCCGATCCGGATTCCACTGCTCTAGCGCTCAAGGGAAAGCTCTCGACCAGATTGTCGAAGTCCAGGCCGGGAATGAATTTGGCAGCAATTCGGTTGGTTTAGTCCGGCACCTAGTCGTGCTCAACCTGCTAATACCACTCATAGAACCTTTTGCTTCGACATCAGCGCCCTCAAGTCCGACTGTGATGGGGCTGTCGATGAAGTCACTCACCTCTTCGTCGAGACTCTCGGAGACATGACCGGTCTTCAGGAGCTGCGATTCCGAGCAGATGACGATCGCAAGTCTCTCCGAGCAGACAACAGCAGCGAGTCTCTCATTTCGAGCTATCAGGAAGCTTTCGAGGCCAGACAAAGCAGCTTCAGTGAAGCAAAGCTCAGCACTCTTGCGTTCGAACCACGATGGTCCTTCCTGGTCGCCATTTTTCCGCACATCAACAAAGTGATTCTCTTGGAAACCCATGAATATGAAATTGGTAACATGGAGTCGGTTGCCATGGCTATCGCCCGTGACACCATCAAAGAGCTCGAAAAAGGCCAAAGCTGGGTGTGTGCAGCAGGGTTTGAAGGTACATCTGATGAGTTTTTCCATCGTTCAATATGCTGACCGAATTCGTAGCCATCGCCAAGCACAAGCCAGAACTCGAAGCTCTCTACATCGTCGGAGCTATGGAACCGTTCGCTGCCTTCTCCATGGGCGGTATTGGTCATCCTGCAGTACAATGGCCTTCGTGTGAGTTGTGTGTCTGAACATACTGTATGACCGCATCCAGCTAACCTGCCTCCATCAGTCCACGCAATTTCTCTCAAGCTTGCGCAATTTCAAGCACCTCAAGCGCCTCGCTATTCCATACACTGTTGACTGTGGATTGTTCATTATCTTCCATCGTGAACATGCCGTCGACGTCTTGGATACTCCAGTTCGCTGGACACATCCTGAAGCCGAGTCTCTAATCCGCGATAAGCGACTGGTGCTCGAAACCGACGCAGACTACCTCAGCTTGTATCTGCCGGAGGCTGATACCAATCTCGGCCGCCTGCCTGCTCCAGGCTCCGAGGCAGCTATTGAGGAGGAAGACATGCGTAGTCTATGGTCTGACGCCTGCCACGTTGCTGCCTTTCGGCTTGCCAACCTTCTGCCAGAGCTCGAGTCATTCTACATCCTCAACGAGCGACTTCACCGTGTCAACTACCGCAATCCATGGTCATCGAACAGCAGACGCGACATCGCAGTATCCATCCATCGAGAGGCAGGCACACTGACGCTGTCCACCGATTTCGCGTTCAAATTACCACGCAGCGCAGACGGCCCACTCCCGTATGGATATGGTGAGGTTGTCCGTGTCAAAGGCAAGGGAAAGAGAGAGTATGTCCGTGGTTTCTTCCCAACCATGAAGTTGTACTGGGGCATGGGAGGAGCGGAGTGGTAACTCTGAGAAAGATCGAGGTGATACGCTGTTGTTCTGAAGATCGCCAGGATGAATCCGTAACCGCAAGAGGCATCTGCCCTGGTCGTGCTGACATAGCATCCAACCGCCGCAGTGCCTGTCACAATGCATCTGGACAATAGACTGATCACGCCTGTGCTCAGGGCTGTGAGGTACACCTGTATATAGTTTTAGCAACCCTCAGCTCGCCCTGCCTCTCGCTCAATGTGCTCTACACCGTGCTCCTGCGCTTTTGTTTGGCTCTACCTTGAGTGTAAATTGAGACTACAGCTCGAGAAGATAGGAGACCTTCAAGCAAAGACCACGATCAGCTGGGAAATGTATCGAGTGGGCAGATTGCGCTCATTGCAGAACTCAATTGCTATCGTAGTTGAGAGCTGGCATTCCTCATGCCAGGATGCCGTCTTAAATGCTGCTGGCGCTGCTCGAGATAACTTGGCTCCGAAGCTCATGAGTACGAACTTGTGTCGACATTGCTCAAAATGTTGACGAAAGACAGCCTTCGTGGACCGAAGCTATCGTCGCTGATACTAGTGCCGATGAAGCACTTACGGTAGATGCGGGTAAGATCAGTTCGAGAGTTGTAGCGCAATACTTCTTTGCTTTGGCTCACAACAAAACCCGTCTCATTGCCTCGTTACCATCCTCCGCCCGCACCAAGTCTCGACGAGCTGGGGAGATACACCATGATGAGGTCCGAGTCTTGGCAAAGCTGCTGTAACTGCGCACTACCATGACACAAAATTGACCTGAGTGTGGGTAAAAGAGCGATGATGCCTTCAATTGCAGCTTCAAACATCGAAGCAGACTTGACACTTACACGCTGAGAGCTAGGTCATGAGAAGCTACTGCCTTCACTCAAAGTTTACATATCACATTTTGTCTTCAAGAACTCTCGTGTGGTGTGTTCTGTTCATTGTGTGGTGAGGACTCCCATCGTTGCGCATTCTTCGGTTGATACTAGCCTCAATGACCCTACAGGCAGTCCCAGATCTTCGCCCGATCCTCTTTCTCCTTGTACTGCTTGGACAAGGTGCCGCCATTGGGCATCACTACTGCATAGCGTGGACCTCCGAGATCCTCGACACTGGTGATGTTGAACTCAGCAACATGCTGTCCGCGCATCGCCATTTGGATACTGATATACTGTAGAGAAGGAAAGCATGCGTGGATATTCCGTGCGTTCTGCGCCACCTTGCGAGTGAGAACTTTCGCCATAGACAGCTCTTACGCTTCTATCAGTTCACACTGAGTCTTGAGAGGCGGGTGCACTTTGTCGAGCTTCCGGCGGAGACTGTCGGATTCGAAGAGAGGAGGCGGGATGCTGGTGGTTTGGATATTTTCGAGTTCGAACAACATCTCCACAGCAACTGGTGAGTGATTAGTGATGACTTGGGAGTTTGCGCGATGGCAATAGGTACTTGGGTGGGAACTCTTGCATGGCGGCAGATGTCTAGGTATCTCAACCCTGGCAGCTTCATGTCCTGAGCGCTGGGAGAGGACGAGTGGCTCAGGCGATGCTAACCAAGCGCGAAGTAGGAGAAGTGCTCCAATGATGGCTGGGAGCTGGCTCGATCGAGATTCTTGTGCAATAGGTGAATTTGGGCGTGGTGTCGTTGCCTATACCAAGTATCCGATCATGTGTGAACAGGGAGCTCGTTTTCCCGCGAACGGCGATGTGTGTCAAGCCAGTGAACGCCTCGATTATACCTTCACAGCCGAGATTGAGTTCGAGCTTCTTGACAGCATATGTCCCGCTTTCAGGATCGTCTAAGACATGGTATCTCTTCGAGCAAGTGGCAATGTCCTTCGCAAAGTCAGAGAAGACCAAGCCGGGGTCCTCTCGATTTGGCCCGAAAGTGACGGTTTTCAGGAGTGGGAGAAGGTGGATGATGGTGGCGAGCTTTTCGGCGAGGTCGAACCAGGAGCCCTTCTTGCGTGGCGGACCAAAGACTGGACTATACTGGTAAGACGCCTTGGTAAAGTCAATCTCAAGTACACCACGAGAGTCAGCAGCCGATTTTGATAGTTTATATATGTGGATAATCTGTTACGTGACCTCGGCGTAGTCATCTAGAAGGTCCAGTGCGGTCTCGACATCACCGTGCAATGCTGCAAGGTCCGCGCCATTGATGATGAGCTTGGTGGGACGTCTGACGACTGTGTAATCATATCTCAGGGTGCCGCTTGCCTGATCAAATCGAAGAGCGTGTGGCTTTGCGCAATCGCAAGCACGAGGATCCTCGAAGCATGGTCCTTGGATGGTAAAGAATTTTCAGTCCGGAATGTTGCTTGCCATGCCTGTAAGAGCGATTTCAATTGGTTGGAAGACCCGAATCGACAAAGAAGAAAGTTCTCTTCGGTAAGTGCGACGTGTTTCGAAGGCGAGTCGATTGTCCTGCAAAACGTGCCTCCAGCAGCACTTGGTTCACGTCAGCGATCGCAAACGTGCGTATCTCGTGATGCCTACAGTGCTGGCAAATTTATATCAATTACAAGATATGGGCAATAACTGAATGCAGCAGCAATTATTCGTCTCCGCCTATTACATCCTCGAGTGCCGCGCAAGAAGATACTGATGGAAGCCTTTCCTTGAACCAAGCCATTACTCCCTTTACCATCACAGCTTCTCAGCAAAGCCAAGTGGACCATGACATGCTGCTTTGCC
Source organism: Pseudocercospora pini-densiflorae CBS 125139 (assembly GCA_000504365.2). Lineage (NCBI taxonomy): Eukaryota > Fungi > Ascomycota > Dothideomycetes > Mycosphaerellales > Mycosphaerellaceae > Pseudocercospora > Pseudocercospora pini-densiflorae. Next base: position 41,978 of record AWYD02004649.1, on the reverse strand, counting down.
TGTGTTTCGATTGCCCTTGAACAGTATGACGTGACTACTGCGATCCTCCAGCAAGATCACCCTTCGTAAGCTGAGTTCCTGCTTCCTGTGGCTTGTAGGGATCGCCTGTGCAGTACTGCAGATGAGTCACGACCTCGTTAGGCTTCTGTATAGCTTGAAGGTAATCCTTAAGCTTGGGGAACCGGCCAGTGCGAAAGCTGCAGAACGCACAGCGTTCAAGACCGGGGCGATTGCGATTGATCAAGGCGACGAGGTCTTTCTTGCACGTCTCGAAATCGGCGTTGTGGCAAGCAGCATTGCAAGTGATACCAGTCTCGGCCGCTGAATAACACATCTCATTGGGATCAAGATTGTCAGGATCGATCTTGCACTCCATAGTGTATTCTGGCATGTCCTGGAGTTCATCGTCATCAAGTCCGTCGAATTGAGCGTTGAGGAGCTTTTCGTGACAATCATCTTGATCTTGAGTGAACGCTGTGGAGCAGTATCTGCGGTACATGTTGAACATGTGGTTCTCATCAGTGACATGGTCTAGGCAGGTGCACCAAAGGCCATTGTTGTCCAAATGCGAGATTTCGCTTCCTCGAAGGCCGTCCAGCTGATCAGTCACGGTGGGCTTCTCCATGTCAGGTACGCCAAGTGCCTGTCCTTTCCATGGCTTGAGACTGGACCGGTAAGACCAGAGCGCCCATGCCTGCTGTGAATCTTTAGCCCATAGAAAAGGTACGAATGACGGCGGTGCAGCTTTGGTCAGGTCAAATACCTGTTGGTAAGGCTTTTTTGGGGCCGGTCCATTGGCGGCGATGGCGAGACTAAGTGTGTCTGGGTCAAGCAACATCTTTCCACCGCATCCAAACTTGAGCAGCGTGGTCCAGGGCATTTTGACTAGCTCTTGCTTGTTACAGCTAGGGCAGTATACGAGCAAAGCGACACGATGTATTTTAGCATTGTCCTTGGTGTTCCGAGTGTCATCAAGTCCAATGCTGGCAGCGGTGAGTCCCATCCAGAACTCTGGCATGCATGTATTGACAAGCTGGTCGATGTCAGGGAGGTCAGGGTTTGTGGATTCGATAGATCCTCCAGGCGTCCAAGGTCTCAAGTTTGGAACAATAGCACGGAAAAGGGTCCACACGTAGTGGTAGAGGTATCCCAAGAGGTCGAAGTCCTGCGAGGCGCTGCAAACGGCCGTGAGGCACGCTTTCTTGATTGTGTCGCTGACAGTATGACTAGCAGTTCGATTGAGGTACATTCCGTCTGCTGGTATGGTGTGATCCGGCCGGGAAAAGGGCACATTGATCACATCAACTTTGACGTCGAGATGCATGTCCAGGTGGTACGTCGCGATAGAATATCTCTTGGTGCGCTTGTTGCGAGGAATGTCGTAGTGAATAGGCGGCTGCTTGAGCAACTTCAATGCCGTAGGTAGGTAGTTGAACATCAGAGATTTGGCTTGCTCGAGGAGCATTCTCGAGGATGGAAAACGACCCTGAATTCCGGCTCGTCGCAAAGCGTCCGGCAAGGTTGTGTCTTCTTCGTGTTCTCTAGGGTTTATGACGCGGATGTACTGAGGTGAGGCTTCGTCGCAGATAGCAAGTAGTGCTGTGTCTCTTCGTGGGAACTAGCCATTCAGAGAACGCACTTGCTCGTATGCCGAGAGCTCAAGTAGTTCAGCACGCAATGCACGAGAATCTGTCTTGACATCCTGGTCGTTCGCGGCGAGCTTAAGACGCTTCACAGCCTTTGAAACATGTTAGCACTCATTGCAAAGACATTGTACGTGCAAGATGACAGAAGCTTACCCGAGGATTTGCAGTGACATTGGTCTCAGGACGGGCATTCGTGTCGTTGTTTGCGTGGCTTTCAGGAAGCACCAAAGCAGGTAGACGTGGGGATACAGACACGGGCTGCTTCTCTGCAGATCTTGGGCCACGAATCGGGACTATTTCGCTGTCTTCTGGTGGTCCATCAGAGCTCTGAGTCAAGTCTATGGCCTCGGAAGGCTCCTGTTTGATGAGCTGAGGCCGTGACTGAGTCTCTGCTTTGATGCCGTTCGAGACTGCAGGTGCAGCAGGTGCAGCAGGTGCAGCAGGTGCAGCGAGATTGCCATGCTTGTCTGTGTCCGTTAGCGAATGCAGAGATGTGGTTCACAGTGTTCGGTGCACAAACACTTGCTGAGAGCCGCCATGAAGTCCCCATCACGCTCTCCTTGGGCTGGTCTTGGGTACAGTGTTCGCAGCACGTTGTATTCCGTTTGACTCAGGTCAGGATAGAATCGCTGCAGCAACGTGAGCTCTTGAGGAGCGCCACCGTCATCCATAGCGAGAGATGATCTGATCCAAGGAAAAATGTAAGATGCCGTAGGTCTGGTAGCAGGGTTGGACGAGAGGTCTGGTGAATGAAGAACTGGAACGTGAAAAGCGAAGTGTGTCGAAAAGGCCAGGCTCCAGTTCTTGCGGAGGAAGTCGCTGGGTCCACGCCCGCGCGGCGTCCCGTCTCGTGGAAGGCTGGAAGGCGCTTCTTGTATGCTTTCAAGCTAGCCGTATTAGCACATCTAGCACCAAGTACCTATGTTTTCTCTTCATCACATACACGAAATGACACGCGCCTGCGCTGTCGTTGTTGTTGTCAGGACTTATTATCTCCATCGCAACGGCAGGAGGATGGCCTGAGATCCGGGCATCGAATACCTGAACATGGATATATCCATTTCGGTCTACGACAAAGGAATGGTCAGAGAGTACAAGTAAAAATCCCAGCGTTTCGCGTGGTTGAAGTTCAGTAACAGTGGCGGCGAGCAGCAGACATGGGCATTGTTCTGAAACGGATGTTCCCGCTTGGCCGGCTTCGCAGCGAATCACAACAGTTCAAGTTCACCACAGGCAAGAAGTATCACAAGATTAGGGAGACAAGATTATGTCCATCTTGACCACGCACGATAGTCTTCATGTCTCGAGATTCTGGTATTCAGCAGCATCTAGCTATGCATTATTTACAATGTGCTCGCGCCTTTCTATTGGAGGTTCGTGCAGGCTCCTGGAAGGAGATTACCTTCGGCTCGTGTCGGCTCCACTCTCACAACCTCACGTTGTTCGTTCCCAAACCGCATCGATTTCTTCATTTGTAGTCATTACGATGCCTCCCAACCACGATCGAGCAGTAGGCCGCCAGAATGATACCCGAACGCAGCTCTGCAGAGTGTTGACAACAACTTTGAGAAAGAGCATTGGAAATGTATGGCAGCAAGAGCTGGAACGGACGTACTCTGCATCTTACGGTGGCCGAGGCCATGCAAAGGTACGGGATTGATATTGGATTGTATATCTCGGTCCAGGGTGGTCATCAATACTGCTCCGTGCAGCGTTCCAATCGCCAGGTCATCGATCCAGATCAGGGCTTGTTCAGCCTCTCAGATTCGACAGCCAAAAGCCGTGAGGTGGTCGTAGATATGCACGGAAGATCAGTACAGGAGAAAGTTCACGAAGGCAGACAACACCATCGTCTCGAATGACATTCAAGGCAAGTGTTTGAGCTGCCGCTGAGCGTTGGAGTATCGCCAGGCCAGTGGATAGTGGGAGGCACTAGCATTATCCACAGGACATGGTCATGTCGAACTTCCAAGCCAAGCGTTCTGTCCGCACGATAGCCTTTCCACGCCGCATGCTGGTATCCATTACTGTCGCACATTTCCTGGTGAATAGAGAGTGACAGTAGATCGGCGGCCATGCTGGTCGTCAAAAGCAAGCGTTCCGCTGGCGCAACAGCCTTTCGAATTCACATGATGGTGCCTACCGAAGGCACGTCCTTTCTGGTGAACGGAGATTGACAGTACACCGGCGGCTATGCTGGTTCTCAAGGCAAGCGTTCCGCTGGCGCGATGGCCTTTCGATGCTGCATGCCAGTGTGTGCCCTGATGGCGCGTCTTTTCTCGTGAACAGAGACTGTCAGTAATTCAATGGCCGTGCTGGTACCAAAGGCAGGCGTTCCGCTGGTGCGATAGCCTTTCGATGCTGCATGCTGATCAGTAAAACCAACTTTGCCGTTGTGATGAAAGGAGACGCGGATTGTACACCATATATCCTGCTGGCGTCTGAGGCAAGCGTTCTGCTGACACGACAGCCTATCGGGATCATACGTGGGTTTGAGAATGGTGTAGACTTGCACAGGAGAGAGGTGACCAGCGGCGTAGAGGCTTGTCATCATCGGTGAACGTACGGGCATCTTCCATCAGGACCTGCAGGAAAACGAGCCGTCGCGAGATGCCAGTAAATGCGAGACATGGATGCGGACTCTGCTTTGTCAAGTGAGTATGAGAGTACCTTCGGTTCACTTACGAAGTCCTTCACTATTGTTCTTTTCTCTCACCGCCAATCAGGCAGCAGCTTCAATAGAAAGTGAGGTTTGGTCGTCATTTGGAGCTTGGACCTGTGCGGCGACTTAAATTTCTGCTTCCGCTGCAGAATTGGAACAACTCAGCACGCGAAACGCTGCATCTTTACATCTTTTCCGCCACCAACCGCAAACACATATCATCACAGAACAACGAACACCCTCGCTCGCACATTCAAGGCATCGACATCTTCATCTGTGACACTACACGTCTCGCCGCCGCCTATCTCGTCGCTCCGGCCGACAATTCACAACATGCAGACCGATTGCAAGCCTGAACCAGGCCCCGACAGCGCCGGCGCCGCCACGCGCGACTTTATTTACGCATACATCGCCAAGCACCATCTCCATCCCATCCAGGCTATCGGAGGTAAGCTGAGCATAATGCGCCTTGCTATGGTGCAATCTCGCTGACAAAACAACAGATGGGTTATGCGGAACCCACGCCATGGGCACCAGCATCGCTCACCTCCAGTATCCTGGAGTTGATTGTCCACATGAGTTTCGGAACCAAGAAGCCCGCATCACGCGGGAGCTCCAAGCTCATCTCAACTCCGAGGAATTCCGTGCCAAAGTCGTTGCAGCCCAGCTGGAGTTGCCTCTCAAGCTCGACGGCGAATACACGAACAAGGTGTGGCTGCGCGAGTCTGTGTTGCAGCTCCTTGGCAAATCCTACTGTCAGTCGATTGGCTTCACCATTACCGGCGTTGTTGTTCTCTCCGAAGGTCATTTCGACACCAGCGACGTGCCCAAGCTCAACGCCGACGGCACTCTCATGTACTACGAGCCATCCGTCAGCGCCTCCGATATCGATCTGAACGAAGAGAACGGCCACTACATCATCCTCCAGAACCGCGGCGACGTTCATTGGGAGGGTTTCGCTACGCCGCGACACCCTTCCGATATCAGCACCAACGGCCATCCTCTTCAGTACTCTAAGGACGACCCGCGATTTGTCTCAGAAGCGTCTCTACCAGCGCATATCCGTGCTCATCTTCGATTCGGCAATCACGACTGCGCAGCACTACAGGCTCAAGAAGAGGAGGCCGATCAGGAGAAGAAGAAGGCCGACGCCAAGGCCGACGCCAAGATCGCACGCCGCGCTCGTGTCGAGAAGCTCAAAGCTCAGCGGGTTGACATTGAGTCTGATCTCGAGTCGTACATGTCTAGCCTCGATGATGAGAAGGCAGTCGTGGAAGCCGCGTGGGAAGAGTGGGAAGACAATGCTGACGAGCTGACCGCCCTGCTTGAGTCCATTGACACTAGAATCCGCCAACTTTCTCTGCAGGTTGCACCAGACGTCCTCGTGCTTCAAGATGCAGAAGCAGAACTTGTTGCTTTGCAAGTTGAGCGATTTCGTATCTCTGCTCTCGTGACACTGCCGTTCGAGAGTCAGATAGACATCAAGGCCTGCCGCGAAGCTGAACTCGAAGGTCGCATTCTGAAGGCTGAGACGCAGCTGAAGGACATCGAGAAAGAGCTTGGAGAGATCAAGACGACAATGCAATCAGCACGTCTTGCCCGCAAAGCACAAGTCAAGCGTCATGCAGAGAACAGCAAAGCAGTGGCGAAGGACTTTATTGTGGAGCTGCTTAGCTTTGCAGAGTATCAGCGTGAGGCCGATCCTGCTGAGCAGCAGCGCTCTTGGCCTGTGAAAGCGCACACAGACAACAGCACTACAGCTTCCGACATCTCTATTGACTCGTCTGACAACTCCAGCGCTCAATCCTCAAGCTCCTCCTCCAGCTCCGACTCGGATGGCTCAGAAATGGACTACCAACAAGCGCTCCGCGAGGCGAACGGCGCTGTTCACCCAGATCTGGTGCTGGTCGACGGTCGGCTCATTCATCGCGGCCAACCCACGTACGAGCAGCTTTGCCTAGAGATCTCCGACAAGGCTAAGGGCAAGACGCCCAGCAATCCGGTTCCGGAGGACGCTCGATTGATCTCCCTCAATCGTCCAAAGCGTACGGATGAGGCCTATCAAGCACTCCGCAAGCAGCATATCTGTCACGCTCAGCTTGTGCTGCCGAATGGTGAGGTCAAGCCAAAGATAAAGAAGAATGCCGTACGAGACTACAATGGCCCCACCGTCACCCTATGCATGAACTCTGCTGCTATCGCGACATCGCTTCGTCTCACCATCGCAGTCCATCGAGGCGACGATAAAGCTCATTTCGTGGGTTACGTCGACTTCTACTTTGGTAGAGTATACCAGTACGATCCAGATCAAGGCGTTCTGGTCGCCCGCAACGGCGTTCGCGACATCCAGTACGAGATGAGCAAGGACGGCAGTGAGTGCGAGGTATCTTGGGTAACCGACATTGCGATCCCAACCAACTTGCACGTCGCAGACACACCGTACAAGCGCAAGGGCTTCCGTACGCGAGAGGTCGAGAAAGAATTGATCAATGCACTGCTGGCCATGTGTACTCCATCCTCTGGTACTCGGACCACAGTCCGTGTTGTGCTGGATCAAACGCAACAGGAAGCACGCAACACCGGCTATCAAGCCGACTTCAAGTTGGGTTCGCTCATGATGGCAGTCCCAGCAGCCAAGCAGGTCGGCGCCATTCCGCTGAGACCATCCACGGCCGAGAAGTTGATTCGCTCACCGGCGGTTGGCACGCTGCAGGCTCTATTCGAGCCTTACAAGCGTCGCTCAGGCAAGCCGAAGACGATGTTTGGCAATATGCTCCGACCCAAGTCTATGATTGAACACTATAACCATCCCTGGTGTCCCTTGCCTGTGTACTTCAGCTGGATCGACCCCTACCACGCGCAAATTACGCTGGCATATGCTGTGGACACCTCTTACGAAGAGGCGAAGAATATGCGCAAAGCCATGAATGTTAACCATCATGTTGGACGCGTGTTTGCGGTGGGAGACCTTGTCTACATGACGGTCGAATTTACGGTTCCTCCGCAACAAGGTTTCACCAACGAGGTCACCCGGTTTCCTGAAGGTACGGTCTTCTCTGCTACTCTCATCAACAATATGTTGCGCAAGCCGATTAAGGCCAAGTTCGTCAGCATTGACAATACCTTCGGATTTCCCAAGGCCAACCTTGTCCTTGTTTCCCATGACCGATCACGAGCTGATTTCAACGATCGCATCGTCACCGAGTATGACGACGATATTGACCCAGATGCAATCGAGACCGTCGACGTTAAGCTTGAGGTGGAGGAGAATGAAGCGGTCGTGAAGCTGCAGCACCTGGCAATTGCTCGTGCCTACGATCCAGAGCTCGAAGACGGTGGTGATCGCCGTTGGCTTCCACTCTTGATGTCTCGTGGTCTTTCGTCCGAGAATCTGCCCGTGACTGACCCTCTTGTGAAAGGCATGGATTTGGAAGCTAAGACCAAGTTCGAGAAGGCTTTCAAGTCCTTCCATCGCTCCGACAAGTTCAATGCTGGACAGAAAAAGGTTATCAAGGGCATGAGAAAGCTTACGGCCGGTGCCCAGCTCATTCGTGGTCCGGGTGGCACCGGCAAGACCCATACCATGGTGGGTATCACCAACTTCATTGTTGAAAACACCGACCGCGGTGTCTTTATTGGCACCCAAAACCACGAGGTGCTTGACCACATCGCACTCACTCTTGATGAGCGCCATCCTGATCTCAAGCCGATGCGCATTTCGGCAGCATCATTGTCTGGCATTTCAAACTTCACTAGCGCAGAGCAGTACGCTGAGAAGAAGAAGGCCGACATCGATGCGGCTAGGCTGAAGAAGAACCCCAAGTACGAGCCCAAGGATGCACCTACGTACGAGCTGCCGCAGGATGGCATGGCCGTGGTCATGTACCAGGCTTTTGTGAACCACAACAAGAAGCTGACCGGCAAGGGTCGCAAGCTTTCCGATATGACCTTGGAAAAGTTTGTTGAAGACTATGTCAATGATGCGAACGAAGAGCCTCTCATGGCACAATTCAAAGGTCAAGACGGCAGTGTAGTTGGCGAGGCAGTCGACATGAGGACAGTCTTTCAAGGCTACGGTTCAAAGCTTAGGGACACGCCGCTCATGGCTCGAGATCCAGCCACTGGCGACTACCTCTGGTCTGATGAGGATAAGCGCAAAGTGCGTCAGGCGTACCGCCACCTCGCCGATGAAGTAATGAGCAGACAGCGAGTTATCGTCGGTACGGTGTACGCTGCCGCCGCTCGAGACTACCGCGAGTTTGGGAGCAAGCTGACTGGCTTGACCTTCATGGCCGACGAGGCTCTGACACTTCAGGAGGCATCGGTTCTAATCCCTCTACTCGTCCCTCAGTGGGCTGGTGGCGTGGATATGTTCATGCAATTCGGTGACCCTGCGCAGTTATATCCGCTCATGACTGGTGGGACATTCAACCCATTCGCTCGACAATTGGGCCAGCCGCTCTATGACTCCATGGTGGCTCGTGGATTCCTGCAGTATCTCTTGGACGAACAAAACCGCATGCACCCAGATATCTGCGCACCACTCAACCGCATCTACTACAACGGTTTGCTCAAAGACAAGTCTGCTCACCCGGCATTAGAAGATGGATTCGAAGCGATGACCAAGAAGGCTTTCGGTCTTCCGGACGAGGCCAAGCTTCAAGAGAAGCATATGCGCTTAGCTTGGCTATTCGTTGCCGACTCCATTGCTCGCGTGAACACTACAACCCGTAGCCGCGCGAACCTGAGGTTTTTCACGTACGGGACCTGGATCATCCGCGTCCTCCGTGAGCTCTACGGCAAGGAAATGAACAAGAAAGTTGGTGTGGTGTCGCCGTACAAGCGCCAGCTAGAGCTCTACAAGGGCTTTGGCAACCGCATGAAGGCTAATGAGGGCTGGACCGACGAAGATTTGCCGCGCTTCTTCCTCACCGTCAATGCCTCTCAAGGTCAAGAGATGGACCACCAGATCTTCGACACCGTCATCGGCGAGCTCAGCGAGGGTGGTCATCTGCTCGACTCGCACCTCCAGGCCGTTGGGCTCTCTCGTGCAAAGTCGAAATTGTGGATCATTTCAGGCAGCATGTCTACCAATCCTCCGGGTAGCTTTGGCAAGAAGAACGAGGACGACTTCAAGGACATCGACGACTACGCTTCTGTCAACAAGAGAAAGGATGATATTAAGCGCTACAAGGAGTTGCTGGCCAAAGACGATTGCTACCACCAGGTACCTAAGCGCCTCGCTCCAGGTATTCCACGAGACGAGATCGATCTCGACCTCCTTCAAGACAGTGATCCCGTCGACCCGTCTTCTACCACAAATGCCGATGATGGCAATGGCGGCTGGGGCAATGAGGGCACACAGGGTGATGAGGGCGCACAGGGTAATGAGGGCGCACAGGGTGATGAGGGTGCACAGGGTGGTGATGGCGAGGTTGGTGCTTCTGGTACTGGTGTTGGTGGAGGAGACAGCGGCCAGTTTGGCGACTGGGGCAATGATGCTGGCGGTGGAGGAGGAGGAGAGAGCGGCCAGGTTGGCGACTGGGGCAATGATGCTGGCGGTGGAGGAGACAGCGGCCAGGTTGGCGACTGGGGCAATGATGCTGGCGCTGGTGGAGAGGCAGCATCGGGTGCAAGCTGGTAAGATGCTGCATCTTGACCACCGAGAAATCCCGAACTCAGATTAAGGAGAGAAAGTCGCCATGGAGAGCACAAGCTCTTGCGCAGACTTCACTAATAGTATCAAATGAAAGTAGTCCTGCTGGACTTGTCTCAGTCCTGCCGCTCTATCATCGTAATCGAAGCACAGCTATTCTTGACTTGATTATCTCGAAGCCCAACGCAGCATATTGTAAGAACAACCCTCTGTTACGCCACATACCGTATCGAGTTGAGCCGAATAGGAGCAGTAGCATGTCATTGACAAAGGGTGACGCTCTTGTGAACCCTCAGCCTTTGTGGTCTCCATGTCAGTCAATCAGTATGCGAACAAAGGTTCGTTGTCGGCGCCTTTGAGTTTTCTGGACGCTTCTTTGTCCGGGAAAGTCAAAGGGCGCAGGAAAGCAAAAGGCGGCGAAACCGCTCGCCCAATGACGTTTAGAAATCTAGTACTAACCAATTGCTCCATCGTCTTTGACAACATAGCTGGTCGGAACAGTGTGTGTTAGGAGGCGAAGCAGCATGATAATAACAAAGGCTGACGTGCTGTTGGAACCTCAGCCTTTCTCATCAACATGTCGGTCGACTCGCACACGTTTAGTGATGTTTTTGTCGCGAGCTTCGACCCACTCAGTACGTTCTCTAACCCAGTGAACGGGGTATGGTTGAGAATGAAGCATCGCAATGGTAAGAAAGGCTGATGTGCCAGCGGTACGTCAGCCTTTGTGACCATCATGTTGCAATGCGTGCGCAGTACTATATTCCTTGGGCCCTGGAAGAAAACGACCCAATCTATACAATAAACCAGTGAACGGAAATGGCTGCTAGCAAAGCAGCACAATGATCGAGAAGGCTGGCGCGCTGCTGAGACGATAGCCTTTGTAGTCGACTGGCTGACCGGTTCATTGACGATTGGCGAAGATTTCAGTTTTGAGACGATGTAAGAGAAGTGGATATGTAAAAGCTGGGCTGCCGAAGTCGATTACTACCCAAATGATTCTTATGTACTCTGAGCTTGAATGTCGCCTCGACCATGAAAGCACACAAGCACTTCGACCTGGGAACAGCAGACCTTGCTCAAGTACGTGCCCTGCTCAGTCATTTCTCACGGATCAGACCTTCAAATCGGCCTGGCGAGTATACTCAGTTCGTAACCCTCTGAAGCAAAGCCATACACATCCCATCGGTGACCTATGTGACAATAATTAGTATGCCATTCTCAAGACTTGGTGACTTTGGCTCGCACTTACATCGACATCTTCCTTGTTGCAATTGGTCACGGCTGACCCGTGGACAGCTGTCCAATGTCCCTTGTCCTTGATGAAGGCCAGAGTTCTTCCCTCGGGTCGTTCATGCGCCGTTGCTATCACACGATACTGAATATCCTGCTCACCAAGTGCGATGGTCGATAAGAAGCGGATGGGGCCGACGGGAATCTCGACATTAGACAATACCCTCGATGTTCCTCCCTGGCGAATGGTCACCACCATATATTCTGGTGGTATCGAGAACATTCTCTTGCGATAGAGCGAGGATTCCCCACATTTGCAAGGTAACTTGCCCTGCTGAAGCGCAACCTTCGTCATGTTGTGGCTTGCCTCCTTGGACTTTCTCCACTCTTTCTCGATCAGTGTGCCTAATTTGACTGCTGGGTTTGCTTTTGTCAGAGGCTTTGCTAGACCCAATTCCAGTGTCGTGTACGGTTCGGTCTTTCTATACAGATTGACCTTGCAGCCGTTACAAAAGTAGTCCAGGACCAGCACGCCAGTGGTGATGTGGTCACTGACAACAGACGACATGTGGGCGCTCTGGCCGAATCGATCTCTCAGAGCCTTTTGAGCCTCACATTCAACTTCTTCTCGTGTACGTTGACGAGTCTGTCTGCTCATTGAGTACCGATCAGTGAGCAACGAAACTTTCAGTGGCTGAAGAAAGCATGAGCGAGCAAGATCATGCAAGTTGTTGTAGGTCGCCAGAGTATCCTGTGTCTGGTCTCGCCCGAAGAAGGTCCCGATTTGTCTGATTGCCTCGCCGACAACGGATCGAGCGACGTAGAGACTGTCATCTGGGGCTGATAAATCCTTTGCCACCTTCGACAGCTGGGCCATTAGTGACTCCCATGTCGGGAAATCTCCTAGTCCGTGAGCGGACCAGACCTCTGGCGGAATATCGGCAGCAGTCTCCGCCCATTCGAATCTTGCCAGCTTCTCTGACAGCGGAGTCACGCAGAGAAGCATTCGCAGCGCAAGTGCAATTCCTTCATCTTGTCTGGCCACATCGAGACCCTTTATTCTGGTTTGGATAGCTGCTGGAGGCGGAGGTTGGGGATTTCGTGGTATAACACTCTTCGTGTTCAGTCTGTCGTTGTTTGGCGGCATCGCCGTAGCTCGATTGAGAATGAGTGCAAATTGAAGAGGACCAATGGCGGCCGGAAGGTAAAGCTCTGGCTGTGTTTGCATGGCTTCGATTGTTGTCTTATAGTTTTCCGCATATCGGTTGACCCAGTCCTCTCGATCAAACGCCGTTGTCGAAACACTCTCAAAGTGACCAAGGTCTGCATTATCAATGCGAACCATGTCTTGGGCTGAAAGCGCAATGTTAGGCTCGTAGTATTTGTGGGAAAGCTTCCGAGAGACTTGCTCGTCACCACCATGCATGCGATGCCACATTGCCACGTGACTGACCTGATGAAGTCGCAAGGCAGCTCCATTCGTCGGGGGTCTCTTGGTGTTGTCTGCTCGATCAAGGCTTGGGATGAACGCAGCTCGCTCATTTCCGTCTGGGATGTGAACTTTCAATGCTTCCATTGGATAGAGCGGCTTCTTGGCGAGCACAGCGACTCTGAAGCTGTACATGTTTGGGAGCGCGAGATCACAATGGATGTCAGAAGCAAGTTGAACGTTGGCATCCTCGGCGCGGGCGACTGGCTCGATGAAAGATAGAGTTCCGATCACGCGGCCGGGCTCATAATAGACATTCTTGTGGCGTGCGTATATATGCTCTTGATCCCGTGGATGTCCGGTTTCCTTCTTGAAGGAAAATGCATGTGGCGAGAATCCCAGAAAGTCGCCGGCCTCGCATGCACAGGCTGAAACGGCAGCCCATTTTGGTGGCGCATTAGGCGACTGCTTCGTATCCATCAGGAACACGAATGCGGACATGTTGCGATCAGATCGACCATTGATGCCATGAGAATAGCACACGTTATTGGAAATGAGTGCTTGTCTGATCTCTGGTGTACCTTCGACGTGGCTGAACAAATAAGCATCTTCGATCGAAGCCCATCTGCCGCCTTCGTTCGACCAACGCGACCAGATCGAACCGTCAAAGTCAGCCTTTGGAAGCTGGGAGCAACCTCGATAATTCAGGCGCCTCGTGGCGCTCATTTGTCCTTCGATAATCGTAAAGAGGCGCGCGAATACATCATTCCACTCCACCAGGGCGTCGATAATGGTCTCTGGCCCAGCGTTTACTGATGTCCGCTTGGTCATCAAATCCCTCATGGCCCTGTTATTGAAAATGAGCACATGGAGACAATTCTTGCGGCGTAACTCGTCCAGCTTCCTCCAGCGATTGTATCTTTTCTTCCATTCGGAGGCCTTGACTTCGGTCCCAAGCCCCAATTTCAAGCCCATTAAAGCGATCTCTTCACCAGTTGGCTCACTGGTTGTTGGATACTGGCGGCGTGCCAGCGCTTCAGTTCGAATCTTTTGATAATGGAAAGACTCTAGATATCTGGCCCTCAGGTGATCATCGCTCTGTCTCCGATCGAATTCAAGCCAGGCTTTGCGATAGTCATCGAATGTCTTAGACTGAAGAAGATTTGCTGCAGATTCGTCGCCTGTGATCGTCTTCGCAATGTCGATTGTGCTGATGTCTTCAGCATAATCAGAGGCATCTTCTCTGCCGGCCCGTTTGCGAAGGAAGTCGTGCATGTTACACACCACAGCGGATATGTCATCTGCAAGAGTACTGTCGTAGGGCAAGCGCTTGCCAAACAGGTGTATGTGATCCGGCATCTTGGAGGTAGTCTTCGCCGAATTCCGAGACTTCATGAGATCTGTGATGCTCTCGGTGGTTTGGTCTGGTACCTTTGAGAGGGCTTGTGAAGAGGTGTCTGTGGGAATGGGAATGATGCGGGAAGTGTCAATATTGAGTATCAGTTCGCTTTGAGGCCCAGAAGGCTGTGGCACTACCTCGTCGACCTCTGTTGTGGTCGGATGCGAACCACTTGATCCTTCCGCTTGATCGTCGGGCTTATCGGTAACTTTTGTCACTTCGTTTTGAGGTCCAGAGGGCTGTGGCACCGCCTTATCGGCCTCTGCTGTGGATGAAGGCAGTTTATCTGGTTCTTGCGGTTGATCGCCGTCGAACATGGCAACATCGCCATCTAACTTCGACATTGACCGCGGCCGCTTTTGTCGGGAAGGTGAGCTTGGCGTGCTAGAGGCAGACCGTGATTGCTGGGAGAGCTCACGCTTTCGACCGCTAGAAGTCGGAACGGACTTGTCACCTTTCGACAGAGGCGTCATTGCAGGCGGATCTGGCTGGCTGGAGTCGTCAAGTGGCGGCACAGCAGGCTCTGACGGAGTGGAGGGGTCCGTTTGACCAGAAGATTGTTGGTGTGCTGTATTTCGTGCAATATTTGCCTTCCGACGATCTTCGGACTGTTTCTTGATGTCGTTTCTGTCGGCAATCTCTTTCGCGCCAAGGATCTGCAAGGTTCTGCCCTTGGGTGGTTGAGCCTCCTCAGTTTCCGGCTCAGGAGTCGACTCGTTGGAAACAAATGGTTTCCTAAAACTGCGGTCCTGTAGTCCACTGGCCAGCGCTTGTCTTCTCGCCTTCGCCGCTGGAGATTGGGCACCAAGCTCTGCAGTTTCTCCAGCACCCGTGTCAGAAGCATCATTATCTTCGATGACTTGTTGCTCATCTGCGATTCCACCGTCGATTCTGCTAGGCTCTTTCTCTGCAGCCTCTTGTTTTCGTTGAAGATCTGCTGCGCGCTCTTGCGCCCGCTTGTCGAGATCTGCAATTTCTGCTAAAATTTGCAGATCCTCGGGGTCTTCCTGCTCCAGATCTTCTGTCTCTTGGGTAATTTGAAGATTCAGGTTGGCTAGCTCTAGCTCCATGTCTGGCAGCGCCTTTACAGCAGCACGTTGCGCGGCTTTTTTCTCGGCTTCTGTTCTTGCCTTTGCTTTCCTAGCTTCTTCGTCTTCTTCGCGTTGCTTTCGTAGTTCTTCCGCACGTTTCTTCTCGGCAGCCTGTTGCGCGGCTTTTTTCTCGGCTGCTGCTCTTGCATTTGCTTCCCGATCTTTTTCTTCTTGTTCGCGTTGCTTTCGTAGCTGTTCCGCATGTTCCTTCTCGGCTGCTGCTCTTGCATTTGCTTCCCGATCTTTTTCTTCTCGTTCGCGTTGCTTTCGTAGCTGTTCCGCATGTTCCTTCTCGGCTGCTGCTCTTGCATTTGCTTCTCGATCTTTTTCTTCTCGTTCGCGTTGCTTTCGTAGCTGTTCCGCATGTTCCTTCTCAGCAGCCAATTTAGCTTCGCGCTCCTGATTGTGCACTTGATCTTGCGCAGGGAAGGGGAGTTGTGCAACAGAAGCTGACAGATCCGCCCAGTCAAGGGGCAGATTAAGATCTTCGGTCGGCCATGTGTCTGCATAGAAGTGGAAGAGCGCAAGAGCAGTCGCGCGTTGGCGTTCAGCACTTTCATCTGAGTCGAAGATGATTTGATTACCGTCCTTGAGGTGGCGCTCCAACCGTCGGTAACTCAGTTTGAGCGCCATAGTCTTGCGACTGTCTGCAAGTGGTTGCGTTCGAGACTCAGAAGATGAAAAGCAGCGTTTCGCGTGCTGATCAGGAAGATCCGCTCAGACGGCGACGAGAAGTTGAGGTTTAAAGTGATGGCAATAAGGACCGTGCGCAGTCACGTGCAGTGAACATGAAATTGGCGTCATTCAAGTCAATCCAGCTCACGGCGCCGCGACGGACTGTGCACGTCAGCATGTTCTCTAAGCCACATGTAGTCTACCTACTCTCGAAAGCGAACGTACAATTATTTGTGATCAATTCTACAATTTTCACGAGGATGCCTTGATTTATAGTGTTCTTCAGCTGAGTGATGTGATTAGAAGCAATGGCTGTGACTTGCAAGTGCTCTCGTTTGCCTAGTACATCGATAATTCGTTTCCCTTAGTGCACGAGGCATGCCTTTAAGAGGGTCTTCCCACTCAGTTGTTCTGCTTCGGCATGGCCAGTGATCCCACTACCGCTCCTGCTGTTTCTTCATTTTCGCAACGCTATGATGGTGTTTAAGGCTGTGTGGCGTATGAAACGCCAGCCTTAGCGACCAACATGCCAATGGATAGTATCGCCATTTGGTCGAGCGGCAGTTTGCGTCTGTGTCTGATTCCTTGATGGTGGCATGCTGATACGAAAGGCTGTGTGGCGCGTGAAACGCCAGCCTCAGCGACCAACATGCCAATGGATAGTATCGTCATTCGGTCGAGCGGCAGTTTGCGTCTGTGTCTGATTCCTTCATGGTGGCATGCTGATACGAAAGGCTGTGTGGCGCGTGAAACGCCAGCCTTAGCGACCAACATGCCAATGGATTGTATGGGCCTTCTGTCGAGCGAAAATCTTTTTCTGGTTCTTGCTTTCAATAGTGGCACGCTCGTACAGAATGCTGTGGGGCGGGCAGAACGCCAGCCTTTCAGACCAACATGCCAATTGTGCGTAGCGGCTCTGCGAGTAGGATGTTGTGCGGTACTTTCTGGGCGATAGTCTTTGGATGGTAGAGCGTGGAGGACGAACGAACGCAAGGCTTTGAAGCGAATACATTGGTGGACCGCGTTCTCATCGTGGACGTCGGGAGTCGCTTGGGTCCTTCGGAGCGCCCGACTTTACGCGTGGTAGGTCGACATTGCCGCATTTGATGACATGACTGAGCCACAGCCGTATAGCCTCGAGATCTTTCGAGTCGGCAACCGTATATGGCTGGAATTCTGACGATTTGAAGGCCAAAGAGGTAGCTGCGTTGTAGCAGATCAAGAGGTCCGAGGCGCTTGAAGCGTGAAGTCCATAATCTTGGCGCTGACATAACTCCCACTGGTCGCCGTTGTCGCCAAGCAGCGACAACCACTTCCGGACATGCTCGACCTGCAGACTAGCTGGTTTGTCTGCTTCCTTGCACACTTCGATCGTTCTCTTCTTTGTCGGTCCATCCTTCGGCGAAAGTGTTACCAGGACCCAAGTCGTATCAAATTTGATGGGCATGAAGACCTTGTCGAACATGCGCAGCGTTTCAGCGGTTATTGTGGTGGCCTGCTCCACACGAAATATCCACTTCTCCTCGGGCTCTGTTTGCCGTACCAACTCACAGCTTATGCATGCAGTCTTTCCTGTGTGCTTGCAACTCTGGAGCAAACCCATAAAATGCCATATGAGCTGGTCGCTGAGCGGATTGCCTGGCCGCCATGACTTCAACAACTTCAAGTCGTCTTCGTAGGTTAGGGCGTGGTTCCCATTTTGCCATGTTGCTTGGACCACATCCTGGGCCACTGGCCAGTCGCCGAGATCCTCCTTTTCTGCCTCGCTGACGAGCCTCAGACGATTGCCAAAGTTTTCCTCCTTCTGACGCTGTTCCTGGCTTCTCTGCTCCTTCAGTGTCTTTTCAGTGTGACGGTAGCCTGACAACACATAACGATACTCTCGATCATCGACTCCTCTACCTTCCGGCGTCTGCTGGAAGGTGCGCATGGCGGCCTCATCAAATTTCTCAAGGTGCTCAGGATCCACGACTGGTTGCAGGTGGGCTGCAAATGGCCGATCCGTCATGGTGAATTTCAGCCTGCCTTGCCCAGTGACGCCTGATGTTCCAAGAGTCTGTGGCATTCTGCTGGATTGACCTGATATCAGTAATGGGAGGCCTACGTTGAGTGGGTTCTTTTTGCTGCCTTCCATCTTCTCGTAGATTTCTGGTATGCTGTCCTTATCTTGCCAGCGTAGTGCTACTAGGGCATCCTGTCCGTTGTCCTCGAAAGCTCGCTGGTAGTGCTGGTCAAGGATCTCTCGATGAGGGTCCGACTCAGGAAGCACTGTGCGAAGCCAGCGCAGCTGAGAGGCAAACATGCTGATCACTTCTGCAGGTCGAAATGCGGTATATTCCAAGAAAGCAGAGCGGATACGTGCTGGTATAAGGGAAGGCCGAGGATCGG
Organism: Pseudocercospora pini-densiflorae CBS 125139; assembly: GCA_000504365.2. Taxonomy (NCBI): domain Eukaryota; kingdom Fungi; phylum Ascomycota; class Dothideomycetes; order Mycosphaerellales; family Mycosphaerellaceae; genus Pseudocercospora; species Pseudocercospora pini-densiflorae. The sequence goes on along the minus strand of AWYD02004649.1, from coordinate 23,799 downwards.
TGACGATTTGGAGTAATGTGCTCGCGTCGCGAGCTCACGTGCATGAGGTCTCAGCTTCACTTGTGACTGCTGCAGGCATGTGGGGCTCGGCAAACGCTCTTGCCGCTTGGAAAACAATCAAATTCTATCCGCTTCTGAATCTGACCTTGAACCAGCACGTACACGCTCTGCTCTTTCATTACCACACTCGATCTGCACAACTCTCCAGCGTCTCTGCTGTAACCATCAGACATGGCGCCTAAGAAGCCTCGCACGCCCAGGAAGCCTGGAGCCACCAGCTCTGAAGCCAGTTCGCGCAAACGCAAGCCAATGAAGCCCAGTAAGAGACTTGCGCGCGCCCTAGGCTTTGTTACCACCGAAAAATCTCGTCAACGCGCTGAGGCAGCACAAGCGGCGCGTCAGAAGCGCCTCGTCAAGGAGCAGAAAGAACGCTTCCGCGGTCCCAATATTCGTGGCGTCAAATGCGGCGAGAGACTAGTCACGAACGGCGAGATTGAGAAAGAGGTTGCCGGCCCCAAGCGGGCGTTTACATATCATCGCAAAGCATTCAATGGCACTGTTTCTGTCTACGCCACTCGCAAGAAAGACAACGAGATCATGTTTCGTGCTTGGATCCCCGGTTACAATGGTATGTGGGCCCCGGTCAGCCCTATGCCTTTCTCAGAGTGTGCTAATCAGTCTCTCAGGTCCCTCCATCACAGTCTCGATGAATGAGGTCAAATTCTTGCAGGACCAGGAGGACGACGCGCACCTCAGACAGAAGGTGGAAGACCAAGCCAAGATTGCACAGGCATTTGAAAACTTGGAAAAGCATCACGAGGAGCGATTCGAAATCACCCGCGACGAAGCAAAGCTGGTGATCGAGTATGAGGACTGTTACGACAGTGCCATCGAGCTTTGCATGCATGCAAGACTCTTGCCAAGAGCCGAAGATCTGGCGGCTTGGAAGTTCGAGAAGCAAACTGCTGGACGCACACTGCTGAGAACTCTGCAGACAGAATACAGTGCCGTGGCATTCCCGAATAGGTCGCTGGTCGCAATAGCCGCTCGATGCCTCGCGAAACTTCTCAACAAGTCCAACATGATGAAGAGAAACGGACAAAACGACCTCGATCCAGTTCCAGAGTGGTTCGGTCCAGTCCACTACGACGCATTTCTTGTCTTCTGTAGGCAGCGGTGGTGGAAACACACCGGCCGACTTCCAAAGCGGGATACCTTCAAGATTACTTTCAAGCGCGGCGAGGACGCCATCGATCTCCACGCAGAGGATGTTGAGCAGTATTTCGTGGACCTGCTGGAAGCCGGTGTCAACAAGAATGTCATCACCACCAAAGAACAGCTTGACGACCTCTCTCACGCCAGCATCATCTCCACAGAAGCTCTCAAGGGCAGAAAGAGAGAACCAACGGCTCGAACGCATGATGGCGAGGTGGTCTCTCTCATGGACGGTCCATCAAGAGATTGGTACAAGAACATGCACTTCACGGCCTGGAGAGAATTTGTCTTCGAAGAAGAGCTTCTCAACGACCATCCTGTGAATGAGCCTGCTGGTCTCATCCCAGAAAATGTTCTGAGTGGCACATTTTCGCGAGATGTGTCAGACGAGCTGTCGACTATCAAGGACGTTGTTGCAGACTTCGCTCACTGGTCTATTGTGCGAATGATTCTGCGAGACAAAGTCATTCCTGCTGCTAAGGAAGGCGATCTAGAGCAGCTTGGTGTGTTCCGCGATTGGTTGCGATACATCACCAGTGGCGGAAAGCCCGCCGACTACGAGAATGGTGTCAGTCTTGCGCGCATCCGCCTGCAAGAAGACAAGGAGGAGATGGACTATCAGAAGGAGGTGAAGAAGAAGAACCGACAGCCGATGGGAGACGACGACGAAGTAGAGGTCAGCGATGTTGATGAAGATGGCGCGGAGGAAGACCTTGAAGAGGAGCTCCTGGAAGACTTCGACGAGGAAGATCTCCCTAAGACCCCTGCCGCAGAGGAAGAAGATCCAGGCAAGGCTACAGCTGCTGATCCTACTGCTGCTGCGGATGGTGGTGCTGAAGTCAAGCCGGAGGGAGAGGATCCGCAGGGAGAGGATGCGGAACCTGATCCTTTTTTCACGTGAACGGGGTAGGACCAACATACGAAGGGGTTGCTTGCATTTGGAGATAGCTTGCGCTCAGTGTCGAAGCGGCGCAGGCGAATTGGGCAGACCGTCGTAGCATTTCGTCAGAAGGTAGATGGTCAGCAATGCAAGCAGTGATAGTCCCAATATCCAATCCACTTCGCATCAACCATTGAAAAAGTAAGTTCACAGATTTGAAGACTTGGAGTATAGCTTTGGGAGATCTTCAATTTGGAAGTCTACAGTCGACGTATCATTGTGCGGCCTCCGCGCTCGTTTCGCCGCTCTAGTACCACGTCATTTACTGTGTGCCCGATGTCCATGCTGCATGTCGGATGTAGTCTGGCCTTTGCTCGCCAATGTATCCATCTCGCCTATCCTACATCCGTCCTGAGTTGACCAAATACGGCCTCGAGGTTGGCTTCAGCAACCTCCTTGCAAGCACGAGCATCAATGCTTGCATCGAGAGTGCGAAGGTGTGACATCAGGTTGCGAACGGCGGGCTTCCATGCCTGCATCGTAGCCTTATACTTCTCCGCCCAGAAACGCTGGTTGTCATTTAGATAGAAGCCATGTGGAGGATCGAGGCGGTACTTGTGCTTGGTGTAGTAGCGGCAGAGGCACTTGTCGATGGTGTACAACACAACGACCTTGCTAGAAGAGGCGCGCTGCTGGTAGTCGCTGCCTGCTAGGTGTTAGTCGCGCTGCACAGGGAGAAGCTCAGGCTACTGACCTGTGGTATTGATACGCTCGACGATCTTATCGACAGTCTTGAGGAAAGCACGAGAGAGGTTGAAGCCAAAGGTCCACTCGGGCGTCTCATGCAGCATAACTTGGGCGAAGGTAGCGATGTGGATAAGCTTCTCCTCATCGGTCTCATTGAGTGCTTCGGCGAGCGCTGCCATCTCGTTGAGCGCGATTGCGAGCGAGGGTCCCATAGGGTGGGTAGCCATCTACGATAGGTATTAGTAGCTGCGCTTTAGATACAAGTCTCTACTTACGATGTTGTGCGATTGCTGGAGATGCTGTGAAGGCGTGGTGGATAGCTGCCGCTGTGGCCGATTGAAAAACCAGCGCTGAGCGTGGTGGAAGTCAGAATTTCGGTGCTTTGCGAAGTCTTGTGCGGGTGCTTTGACGAATGAGGTCAGTTTCACGACTTGTCCTTTGAGGATGGCTTTCTTCACGTGAGATGGAGGTTTGCCAACCGCATTCCAGTGAAATGTTTGCAGAGGCGCAGCGAGCATGCATTCCCAGAAGCTTTCTTCTGCTGGCGCCTTCGGATGAAGTCTATAGGAAGCGTATGCATGAAACAACCAGCATAGTCCAGTCCATCTAAGAAGTGCAAGCCAGGACCATCACCTCTGAGCCGGCCTATGGCAAGGCCGTCTTAGTTCGTCTCGCTGACATGCTTGCACTGCAAAGAAGATATCTCACGTCGGTCTGTCTCAATAGCAGCTCGTGCAATAGGCGTACTGTCCAAGCTACGCCGATACCAGTAGCCGATCCCGAAGTCATCGGGTCAAGCTTAGCCAAAGGTTTGAATTCGCCTACAAGATCCTGGAGGAGGAGGTCTTTGATCGTTCTGACAGCAGCAAAGAGGCGCCCTTGGTGGGATAGCCGCTCAATGGTGCCGAGTCTCAAGTTAGCTTCAAGCAATGTTAAGACCTTGATGTCAGACATGTCTCTGTGGGTGAAGTAGACGCTCAGTCCGGTTATCTTGGAGCAGTACTCAACTCCAAGTCGAAGGGCGCCGACATAACGCTTCATTCCGTCGTGTTCTGTTGTGTGCTTTGCTCTGTTCCATGTGCGGATAGTAGCAATTGACAGTCGCCGTACAGGCTTGCATAACCTCGCTCATATCATCTCCTCCTTTAACTCCGCAGCTTTCACCCTTCCAAATACGTCCCGCTTCACTGGCTGAGTGAGAGAGAATGACAGATTCCAACGCCAAGCTTCGCAGCCTGCATCTCGAACGTCGGCCTCCACGTCTGCAGCTGCATCCACTTCCGCCAGCCAAACCCAACTCTTCAGCAACGACAGCATCCAGCATGCCTCGACGCGGTGGACTGCCGGCGCCCGCGGTCCTGGCGGATCCATTCAAAATGGTAAGAGATGAGAACCAGAAAATTCCACCTGATATTGACTGCATTCCCAGGTGATGAGATTCGACATTGAGCCCGAGAAACTGCTCGACCGGTGCGAGCGAGTCTTCTCGGAGAGAGCACCCGTGACAAGCGACTTGTCAGGTGAGCTGCGTCGGATACACTTCTTCGCAGCTGTATACCCCGATAAGATCGAAGAGCTGCGTGGCCTAGCGAGAAGCATGTTACGGTCTTTGAAGTCGATGCCCGGCTCTCAGCAGGCCATCAGAGTTCAGCGCGGCGACTGGAAGTATTGCCAGACTCACACCGGAGGCAATGAGCGTAACATTCCCAGTTCGGTGGCGGATCTTACTAGACACACTATCGATGGCGCATTGAAACTGCTTACGGCGCTGGTCCGAATGCTGGAGCTAGGATATGGCGTGCACGGATTCCTAACATACCAGCAAGATGAGCTTGCCATGCATCAAGCATGCAAGATCCTCCACGAGGCCGTCGAGGACCTGGGCTATCACGCAGAAGCTTTCGTAAGATCCCTCTCGATACATATGGCCCGCACATACTAAATCTTGATAGTTTGATTGGACAGACAGCCTTGCTGATGCTATCACCACAGACGCTATTCGACCAGGTCACGTTCGTCATATCGCTGGAAAGCTGATCGAAGCGGAGCAACGTCCAGCAAGACATCTTATGGGAGTAGTAGCAGAGGTCATAGGGCAGCTTCTTGGAGCTTGGTCTGACAATGCAGCGCCGATCAAGGTGTGGCTCGAGGATCCACGGAGAGTGAAGGTTTATGAGGACTGCATCCGCGATGCGCTCTCTGCGGTTGAGGCGCTGAAGCAGGGTAGCCACGAGTTCGAGGTGGGCTTGAGATCTCGGCCCAGCTATGAGAATGGAAATCGAGCCGACTCTGACGTGACGGAAACCGAGCTGTCTGATCAATCGGAACCCGAGCTGTAATTGGGAAGAGAGAGCAAGATGCGTGTTCATGGCAGCTGACTGCCATTCATAGCGTCTCGGCCCGTGTCGCATAGCTCATCTAGCAAGCTTGACTTTTATCCTATGTTTCACTGGCTCTTCAAGCATGATACCCAGCTCTCGCGCCTCGCGCCGTCGAATTTGTGCTGTCTTCGTGTGTAGTCTCCGCAAGCAGGACTAGTGACCGTTCTCGTTGTGTCCGTCCGGGCTCAGTTGTGAGGCAATTAGCAGATACAACGGTGTAGGGAGGTCATATTCTAGAGGACTCGATGAGAGGAAATCAGGTGTGTTCCATGATTAGTCGTCGTTGCTTTCGATGATCGATGGCCGTTTTCACAAATCGGACGAACTGGCAGGATCGGTGAGTGCGTGGCTGGCTACGACTATTCGAGGCTCTCGCTGACTGCCGCCTCCTCTGCGAGTGCGAGGAAAGTGCAGGCCGTGTTGTTGTTCTCATGGATTGAATACAAGGCGAGTTGTCGTACGGTTCCAGCTAGACGTCGAAGGAAGCGTAAGAGGAAGTATCCTCGCCAAGACTTACTGCCTCAGGCGACGACATGAGGCTCCTCTTCGACTTTGCAGATTAGACACCAATTGACTTGAGAAATATCGACACGGCAACAAGCACGAAACAGAGTCGAGTGTAGGAGAGACGCCTTGTCATTAACACCATTATGAAGTTTGTAAAATAGAATCGACTTCCAAGATATGCCACTGAATCCTCATACCCCTACACGTGCGGACAACACCCTAATCGTGTCCGTCCAGCACAATTATGTTGCGAGTTGATACGCCAAAGCTAAAGCCTTGAGTCATGCCTTGGAACGTAGTCTACTTCTTGAGGATACCGCCGAGACCACCTGCGGCGCCGGCGAGTCCGCCGATGCCGGGAAGGCCCTGGAGAGGACTACCACCTCCACTTGCGGCGCCCAAACCAGGAATAGGGAGACCAGCAGGAACGATGCCGCCGAGGCCGCCAGCACCTCCTAAGGGTCTGTAAAACACATTCAGCCAGCTACTTAAGATGAGAGCGCAGTTCAAGTGTTCTCTTACCCTGGAAAGCCGCCGGAAATGCCAGGACCTAAGACATCAACATGTTATCAAAGCTGGACTGATGTATGAGACTGCGATTTCGTACCTCCGTATGGGTTGTATGGGTTGGTGCGTGGGCTGCCGAAGGAAGGAGAGCCATATGGACTATTTGCAGGTCAGCGACGTTTCATGTGCAGTCTATTGCTGCGAGATCAAGACTACCTTGGAGGAAATCCGGGTGCAGGGAAGGGCGAGCCATATGGATTGGGCGGAACTGTTGGAAAGGTGTCAGAATGCTCAACGTTATCCAGAGAGAAGCTGATTTGGCGTAAGCGTCGTCTCAGCTTTGGTAGAGCTTACTTCCGTAGGGACTTGGGGGATATGCTCCCGGAGCTTTGGACAGGTCAACGCATGTTGCAAAATCAGTCGTCTCGAGACTTACGAGGGCCGTATGGAGACAGGGGAGGGGTGGGAGGACCATAAGTTTGGGGTGGAGGACCTGAAAACAAGTGAGTTTGAATTGCAGTTATTGACAAGGACTGACGAACCGTAAGTCATAGGTGGAGGCGCTGGAGCTGGCATTGGTGGTGGCTGTGGGACTGGAGCAGGTGGAACGTCACCTATTTTCAGATCAGCTGTGCGTTCAGAGAAGAATGGGATTGAATATGCTCACCTCCGTAGGACATTGGAGCGGGAGGAGCTGGAATTGGCTCGGGTGGAGGAGCAGGGACATCTCCGCCGTAGCTCATTCCACCTGTGTGTGAATTTGTAAGCTGAAGTTTCACAACGCAAAGCCGTTGAGCTTGCGCTGTCCAGAGCAAGTGCGCAGCCAACGAAGCATGCACCGCAAATGAATCGACTTACCGGGACCGGAATCAGGCGCACCTTTACAAAATGTCAGCATATATTCAGACTTCCGAAAGAGTCCGAAGCTGCGCATTGAAATTGCACTGTGATGCCGAGATGGCTCGAAGATGTTCTGTGCGGAACACAGCTTCATCGACGACACACATACGCACTGTACAAGCAGATCTGGGAAGCGTGATGTGAGAAGATTTTCAACATACCTGGCAAAGCTCCACCGGGACCCATGTCAGAAGGACCTAGAAAGATGAATATGAGTATTGGCGATGAGGACTATTAGTGCAAAGCGCTTACCACCCGCCGGCAAAGAATCTGGGCCTAGAAAGCTGTCAGATACATTGTCATATGAGCATGAACAACAGTGGGGAGCATTACCAGCTGGAAGTGCACCGGCACCAGTGTCCATGGGACTATCACGATTCATCAGCTTTGGCACGTCTCAAGATAACTCGGGACTTACGAAGTGCCAACTGGGCTAGCCATGCCAGAGTCCGCTGGAGGAGGCATGGAGGAGTCAACAGGCGGTGCGCCCGAGGTGTCCAAAGGAGCAGCACTGGTGTCCACAGGAGCAGTAGAACCGCCATAACCAGATCCTGAAGCGGGTGCTGGTGGTGGAGCTGAACCTGATAGAAGCACAAGTGGTTAGCATCATCTTATAACCCAAGCCGAGTTTGGTTGCACTTACCGGCAGCAGTGTCAGCTGGGCTAGCCATGGTGTCAGAAGGAGGAGCCATCGAGTCCGTCGCTGGGGCGCCTAAACACAATCAGCTTTAAAGGTAGATACAAAAAGGATCCATCTCATACCAGCGGCGGCCTCTGGGGGAGGCATGGCAGAGTCGGACGCAGGGGCACCTAGACACAATCAGCCTGAGAGGCAAGAATGAGGAGCATGTTGTCCATACCAGCGGCAGCGTCGGGAGGAGGCATGGTAGCATCCGTGGCTGGAGGAACGGCCGCGGCCGTGTCAGTGCCAGAGCCGGTGGGACCTGAATAGCAGAAGATTAGCTAAATTACCAAGGCTTGGATAAGGGTTTCAAGTAGTTCTTGTCAACACAGCATTGTTAAGCGCAGTAGAAGAAGAGAAGGTAAGCGCCAATGCTGATCCAACATCCAAGCAAGAATGCATGAAGTGTTGAAGGCACAATGTGTCCTCCAAGCGTGGTTGAGCACTTTGAGTTGAGATCGGCCTTCGTCATTGGCGCCATAACATCGCAGAACAGTAGTAGGCTTTCGGGATCGTGGAGCAAGTATCAACTAAATGAAATAATGGCAACATACCATAGCCGGCTGGGGCCGGAGGAGCCTCAGGAGTGACGGGTGGCATCTCTGGTGAGACTGGAGTATCGGCTGGTGGAGGAGCCTGGCAAGAACAAAGTCAACTTTAACGACTCGCGTAGCAACGAAGGACATCAAACTCACTGGCACGTCAGCCGGGGGAGGTGTAGTGGAATCGGTTCCGTAAGGACTTGGTGGAGCCTGGCCACTGTAGGTCATGGAGCCAGCGCCAGCATCTGCTGGGGGCGCGCCATCGAGCGGCATCGCGGACGCATCTTAAAACGATCAGTATCAAGTCTCACAACATGTGTATTCACAAAAAGCATACCGGTGGGTGGTGCACTCGAGTCCAGAGGCATGTTCATGGCCGCATTCGCGGATCCAGCAGCTGGATTTGGCGAGATTTTGCCTGAGGGCGGCGTGTTGCCAGATGGGAAGTCGTTAGCAGCAGCGGTACTGGCACATTATCAGTATGAGCAACAGAAGACCGACAATGTAGCGACTCACAGCTCGGAATCTTGCTTGGAGTTCATGGCATCCATGGAAGCACCGGCGGCGGGGTTGGCGGATCCTGTAGAATCATGGTCAGCAAGATTCTTGCCATTGGTGGCACGCTGCGCACCAGCCTGATCCGAAGTGGCATCGGCAGGACTTGAACTGGTATCGGCTTTTGTGTCTGCGGCAGACTGTGCTACAGGACTTGAAAGAGCATCAGAGCTCGAATCAGGAGTCTTGGAATCAGAAGCAGACTGGGACATGGCGTCCTGAGCAGTGCTTGAATCAGAACCAGGCTTGGATGTGGCATCCTGAGCGGTGCTTGGGCCAGATGCGGCATCCTGAGATGCGCTTCCAGAAGTATCGGTGGCAGGCTGAGATGAAGCATCTTGAGCAGCGCTGGAGTCTGGCTGAGCAGTGGTTGCATCGGCAGCAGGCTGAGAGGCAGCATCGGGGCTGGCAGAGCTTGAGGCGCCATATTTTGAAGGCGGCGGACCATAGCCTTGTGGGGCTGTGGGCTGCTCAGGCGTCTCAGGAGACTTGGGTGTCTCAGGCTGCTCAGGTTTGTTTTCCTCTGGCTTCTCAGGAGTTTCAGGAGACTTGGGAGTTTCGGGAGGAGTATCCTCCTTGTGGCCGTACTCCTTTGGCTTTTCCTCTTCTGGGGGCGGAGTTTCAGGAGACTTGGGAGTCTCAGGAGGAACTTCTTCTTTCCCATAAGGTTTGGGTGCATCGCCACGCTTCTGATGAGCAAACATGCTGCCGAAAGTGCCGTCGAGATCCCGACCTGGAAGAATGTTAGGTGTGCTCGGGTTCTGGGAGGCGGGTTGTGCGAGGTGTGCGGGCTGCGGAAGCTGAGCAAATGGGGATGAGGTGCCATGTGTGCTGGGTGGTGTCGAAGGAGGGTGTGTGGAGTAGCCGCCAGCTGTCTGGCCCTGATATGATCCCGACAATGCACTTGCAGCACCAGAGCTCGATGATATGCCCATGTTCCCAGGTAATCCAGAAGTCCCTTGAGCAGGAAGACCCTGCTGGCCGGTCATTGCGTTGGCAGCGGCTTGTGATGCTGGGTTTGCCGAGATTCCAGATGCAGGAAGACCATTCTGACCAGACATTGCGTTCGCGGCAGCTTGAGCAGCTGGATTGGCAGCAGTGCCGGAAGCAGCGCTTTGTGACGGCGGCTTCTTTCCTCCTTGCATGGCCATTTGTGCAAGTGCTTGTTGGGCTGCCTTTGCTGGCAGATTCTGCGACTTAGGAAGCTGACCAGAGCAGGTGAAGACATCGCCAAGCGGTGCCTTGAACAGTTCGGCATCGTCAAACTAGTCGTCCGAGTAGTCGATGTCGACGCACTTGCCGCCTCCGGTTGGGCCTACATGCTTACAGTGCACATCCGGGCGATGGATCGTGAGCAGAAGATGTATCGTGCGGCAAGCAAGATTGTCACCCCACGCTTCGTCGAAGTTGCCAAATGGTTTCGCGCCCAGCTGCTTGGAGCACTGCTCGACGCTGGAGAACTGCTCATCTTTGCCGGTACAGCGTTGCTGGATCTGAGGACAAAGTTGCTGTGGAACGGCTTGCTGAACCTGCATACTCGAGTAGTCGATTCCACTGCTGATTCTGGTCCATGCTTGTAGATTTGGGATCCAGGCTTGATACCTGTCGACTTCTCCCTTTTCATTGAAATGGAAGAACGCCACCTGTTCTCGATTAGATGCATTCAGGTCATAGATTGAGATCGCTTACCTGCGATAGCGTCGTCACTGGCTTGGTCTTGTCGAGCACACCAGCCTCGCTGACTGTGCCACTCCTGAAGTAGACCAGCGACGATGCAACGCTCGGACAGCCAGAGACAAAGTCGACAATCTCTGCTTCGTAGAACGCAGTGTGTGCCATGTTGCCCTGTGGCGTCGGTGCCAGGGCGAAGAAGTACTCGATAGAGTCTTCGAACCCAGTGAAGTTGCCAACTGGAGAGACGCGCCCAATTACGTCTTGAGCGAATAGCCCAGGAGGCACTGCCTTTCCTCCCTGTGTAATCACTGCCGCATTGGCAGGATACACCGTGAAGTCGTAGATTGATTGAATCGTCTTCAAGTTGCGCTGATACCAGGCTGGCTGGTTCTGCTCGGACACGGCGCCTTCGCCGCTACCGAGACTTGTGAGGGAATGAGTGTTATGAGAGACCCACCTATGGAATTCTTGCCGCTTTGCATAAGGGACGCATCTGGCTTGCCCTGAGGCAGAGCCGACGCCAGTGCGGCGAGGCACAAAACTGAATGAGTGACTGATCGGACCTTCATGATGGCCGAATCGGATATGTATTAACGAGTGGACGTACTAAACGAGTGTATGAAAGAGGGTGCGTCCGCAAGTGTGCGCGGCTGTACGTACAGGTCCAAGCAGTTCTGAAAGGAGGATCCGTCTATATAGCGCCGAGGAGAAATGGGACTGCCCAATGCGCGCCATGGCTCCTTTCTGTCGTTACCTCGTCATGCTGGAGGCATGGCAGTTGGTGAAATTAATTTCAAAGCTTGAGGGCATCGTATGCGTGCAAAGACCTGGGTTGTCCACACGCTCGCAAATCGGGCGTGCTCTACCGACGCGAAGTGCTAGCTGATTGCTCCACAGCGGACGTGTGTCCGTGTGTGGGTCAGAAACGCGCTCGCCCTGTTGGCAGTATAGGGACTCTGGGATGCGTGGTCATGGAGATTGTCCTTTCTAGGGCCTTGAAAGGAGTCTTACAAGGCTACGTTGAAGCCGCATTCACCAATTTGCCTGCGCAATATCGTCTGCACAGCTGATATTGCTTGTCAACAATCACAGTGTTGTCGGTGACTTCGCATTCCCACTCACGACAAAGATGTGCTTGATAACGATAGCGGATGATCGTCGAGTATCCGCTGGTGTAGTCTTGGTGGACAATGCTTGATCTGTGAAATATGATCAAAGTTCCCGAGGTCCCGGTCTGTCAAATCTCTCATTTCCAGGGACATCGTTGATGTGCCAGGCATGACCAACCTTCTTCAAGGTGCGCGCACAAAACCTGCAAATTATTCTGCTTGCTCACGAATACTTCTCATCTTGTGCGGTCATGCAATCTGCGAGTGGTTTCAAAGAGAAATCCGAAAGATTGAGAAGATACTTGCCCAACAGCAGTAGTGTCTGGTGCAGACTTCGTCGATGGACGTCTGAATAGACTTCGAATAAAAGCTGGGGTACCCGCCCGCAACCATGTTCCGATTGTTGTTCCTGATCGTCCTTGCATGAGTGCCGGGATCCTGGAACACGAAGCGAGGAACTCCTTCAATCGTCCAAACGCCCCGGTCCAGAAATAGATGCCGGATCAGGCGGTCATGTGAGTCAGGCTTAGGACTTCTCCTCTATCCCAAACACCAGCATGGCGGAGCAATTCGGTATAGCTGATCGATCTGTCTGCAGCCGCCTCCCAGATTGCGGCTCCGCTACTTTTCTAGCATCGCTGCATCTGCAATCACCCTCTGCCATGGGTGACGCTGTCAATGTCGGGGAGAAGTGTTGCATCCGCGTCAACTCTCAAAGAACATGTCCTCCACGTGTCAAATTAAGACGACCTTCACTGCCGAGAAAGGCTTGTCGCCTCTCGTTCTACCGTACGAAGCGTTGCCAAGTGCCAATCTACCGAGTATTGGGGAGTCCACTTGTCCTAGGCAAATGCCCTATACAGAGATCAGCGCGGAGCGCGTTGCGTTCAGACGCGCGCAATTAGACCTCTGTGTTCTCATACCAACCTCTCGGGATCGGCTTATGTACTGCTCACAGCCATTGTAACGTTTGTCGATGAATGATCCCACATCTGTGCTCGGCTGTTATGGTCCTATACCGTCGACTCAGGAGTTGTATGTCCGGGTCATCACTGAGAAGGCCCGAAAAGTCAACCAGGCTCTGGCATGAGCCTGTCGTATGCTGGCAGGGGCCTTTTCTCTCAAAGAGCATATCGGTTGGCTCGCGAATTCATGCTTCGCAGTTTCATGGTGGCCTCTTCGGTGCAACGCTCGTGTTTCATCACCTGCAGGCCTTATATAACGACGAGACATGTATAAGGTATGGATCTCTAGCCGCGCGTCGGAGCTCCGTCAATCGTCTCACTACGTTTACTGTCGAAGTTGTGGAGCTTGCACACCATATCGATCCCCTCCCAGCATCAATCCAGGCCTAGGATGTCGAGTCGTCGCCAGAATAACAACTGGGCTGGTGGAACATGTCAAGTCTTGAATTTGAAAAGCCTGTAGCTGGACAGTTGCGTTTCTACTGTGCCATCTTCGACGACCATCTGGTGCTACATGACCAATCTCGGCAGGCCGACAGAGAAGACCTAGCGAGGAGATGACATAGCTCAGAGCACGCGGGCAGCGACCACTCATTTCTTCAGGCCCATAGAGAATATATGCGGGTCAAGCTGGCCCGCTGACAGGTCGTCAACGCAGTTTCGCGTTGAGTCCAAGATCCGGTATCAGGCTGAGGTATTGACGTCCACACGACCTCGAGGCAGCAGAGTTGGTCGGGTGTCGCCAATCCAACGTCAATCGTATTGAAGTGCTTTTCAGATCCAGCGTACGTTGAAAGCTTTCACATAAGCAGCCTAGCAGTATATGCTCAGCCGGCAACACGTGGTCGCCACGCTAGAGGTAAGCGGCGAATATGGCTCAGACGAGAGCAGCGCGACTTCTGGTCGCTTGTGAAAGACGTCTGGGAGCATTCCTCGATCCGCGTGTCGTCCGGTGGCCATGATCAAGCCAGATCATGAAAAAGCCTCCAGATGTGACGGGCGCGCTTCTGTTCAGATGTGCGGCAAGTTCATCTCGGCCATAATGCACGCCGGTAGCAAAATCGCAGACGATCTCAGCTCTCGTCATTCCAGCCTTCGGTTACGCGGCGCGAAAGCCCTCATCAATAGGTACAGCATCACGGCGCTGTCCAAAGCCGATGAAGCTGGGATCGTACCGGAAAAGGACCCCAAGAACACCTTCGGTCGAGGAAAAAGTGAGGAAACAAAGCGCGAGATGAAGTTTTGATATTTGACAGAGCGCAAGGCGTTTGTGATAGCGACTGTGTGATACAAGTGTGAACGCGTCAAAGAGCGACGCCAAAGGAAATTATGATGTCTCGGAGTTCGGGCTTAATTCGGCCGAAATCGCATACCAGCAACGACAGGAACGAACGACGACAATCTTCCATGAGTAGATGAACATCGAAGTTGAGACCATTTCTGATAGCCGAAAGAGAACAAGTTTAGATACCACTCGTAGTTTCACTGACGTTACTAAAGAACCTCGATGACACTACTCTACCACGGCGACAAGATCAGTTTGCAGCCACTGACCTCCCCATCGTGCATCATGTCCAAAGCCTTTTGCGTGGCATGTAAGCCACCTTCGATCCATTTCGGCTTCGTAGGCACAATGATACCAGACTCAAGACCCTTCGGCAAAAGCTCACCGTAGAACCACTCTTGAAGGTCTTCATCCTGGCTGACAGCCCATCCATATGATTCAAACTTTCGCTCCACATTGTCCGGCAGTGGATCTGTGCCAGGAAGCACTGGTATCAAGGTGTTATACGAGCCACCTCCAATGCTAGCTAGGTAGTCTGCGAGAATCTTGGTGACTGATGGCACACCTATGGTGTCGAGGATCCTGTAGTATGGACCATGTCCTTGAAGAGCTTTGACTACTTCTCCTCCAGGTTTAGTATGGTCAATGATGGCAGCGGGCTTGAGCGACGCGACAGCATCCATGTTCCTGGGGGATGAAGTTGTGACGACTTCGTAGCCTGCAGCTGCTGCGTAACGGATCGCGAGTCCTCCACACGAGCTCGAGCCGCCGTAGACGAGAATCTTCTGGCCTTTTGGCGAGGGCGAGCCAGACAGGCTTGGTCTATCGAGACCTTGAAAGACGGAGAATGCTGCAGTAATGGTTGCCAAGTTCAAGATAGTCGCTGCACCAGCCTCCAATGTTGTGCCTGGCAACAGTTTTGCGCTAGAATGCACGGATGCGAGAGCATACTGTTGGAAAGCTCCAAAGCGATTGTCGTTCAGCTTTGAGTGAGGACGAAGTGTGGTGATACGGTCTCCTTTGACGAAGTTCTTGACATCAGGCCCGACAGCCTGGACCGTACCGGCATAAGAGAAGCCAAGTACATGCGGATATTTGATAGGATGGACCTTGAACCTGAGCTCACAATCAGATTGATAGATGGTCGTAGGACAGAATATGAAGCCCACCTTTGCACCTTTGATTCGACTGGGCTGAATCCAATTGCTTCAACCTTCACAAGCATTTCTTCAGGCCCAGGACTAGGTGTCTCGAATTGGCCAACTTCCAGAACCGCATTCTTGCTCTTGATCCACGCCGCTTGATGTGTCATGATGGAAATTGAACTTGATGAGATTGAAATGTACTGACCTACCTTCGCACATGACAGACACAACATATATATTCGCCGAGAGAGCAGTATAGTCTCGGTCGGGGTTCACTACCTCCGATCCCAAGGCATCGTCTGACTGACAACATGCCTAATCGCGGACGGACAAAGCTCATGGTGCAAGCTGAGGAATGGGTTGCATCGTCCAGAGCATTATCAACCAGGTCCACCGTTCTGACCTCGACCTGTTCTTTTCCACCACATTATACGCGTCTTGGTCTCAAGTGGCTCGCTTAATTCTGACATGTGCAGCTACAGCCTTATCCTTCCTTCGGTCTTTCAAGCGGCGTGCCTAAGTCCGGATCTTACTGCTACTCGTATTCTTGCTTGCAGCCGCATCTGTTTGACATTGGACGCGAGAAACATGCTTATGTCAACATGGACTTAGTAGTACTAGATCGTGGGTGAGAGTGTGGTGCGAGTTGGATTCGGCTGGATGAGTCTCGTTCGAAAACGTAGCAGGCGTAAATTGAATCGAGCAATAGCGCATGCTAATCGCTCACATGCTGGCAACCGAGCATTATGAGTGAGGTCTTGACCGATCGTAGTTGAACGCTCTGTCAAATGAATGATGAACAGGAATGAGGAAAGTGTCGCTGGAGAGACCGACTCCTACGCCAAGGATTCGTCGCAGTCTTGGACCTCACCTTCCGAGCTCCTTCGAATCTTGAACAATTACAACGATACGAAAATCAGGAACACAGAATGTAACTTCTCTACGGCCTACGAGTCTCGAAACTGGTTACAACCACCTCGCAGTCGACTACGAAAGCGAACACGAACCAACTCGAGCAAAAGAATCATCACGCGCTTTCGCTACTCATACAATGGATCAATCGACGTTGAACACATGACCTTCAAGACTAAAGCATCGATATTCAAAAGCAAAACAACTAGCCGAAGCTCAATAGCTGCCGCAATATAGCACACCGTGCCGCTCAAGATCATATTGTTCTTGAGTCCACGACGGACACTTTGCGGGTTTGCGGTGTCAAGCATCATGCAGAGTCATGGTGACTTACAGACCGCTACGCTATTGAGCCGCGACTGACTGTCAAGAAGAATAGATTTGGCAAGATACTTATAGTCTACCTCCATTGCACGTAAAGGCAAAAGGCTTCGAGTCAAGGCCGCACTTTAGTTGATGCTCAGATCCTGATGAGTGGCATTGACATCGATATGGGCTTCGGCTTCGGCAAAAGTCAGCTGACTTTTGATCAATTGACATTGAAGGCGTAACATGATTGCAAAAAGCAAAACAATCCGTCGCAGCTCAATAGCTGCCGGGATGCACTACGTTCGAGCCGCTCCAGATCACATTGTTCTTGAGCCTACGAGAATGTTCCACGGACTCGCATAGTCAAGCATTATGGAGAACCATGATGACTTACAGACCGCTACGCCATTGAGCCGCGACTGATCGTCGAGAAGAGCTGGATCGCCAAGATACATAAAGCCTGTCTCCACCAGAAGACTTCAAGTCATGGCTCAAGGAGACAAGGTACACTAGCCCGGCACAGGGTATATATACTCTTCAGAATTGCAGTCTTCTCGACAATCGTTCTTGGCCCAATGGTAAGGCTTGTCAGTCATCCGTCACAGGATGCGTGGCTGTTCGGACTCGCTTGAGAAGAACGTTTGAGACTACAACGTGGCTATCACCGAGCTCTCTCGCTTGCGATGGAGCTGTTGAGCCAAGGGCGATTGTTCTGCTTTTTGCTGGTCTGATGCAAATGAGCTTTAAGTCAAGATCTTCCAGGGCATATAAGATGTCGGCGTGTTTCGTTCACTGATCCTGTTCTAGATGAATTCCGAGTGAGGTCGTCATCGGTGCGGTAATATTTCGATGCATAACTCTCATGTATACTATTCCTGGGTATCTAACACTGTAATCATCATAGCCTCAAGCCGAACATATCATATCTACCACGGTCCAAGCGGCTTCAACACCAAATGCATGCCGTTCTTCGGCTTCGTCGTAACCACACCATGCGGCACAACCTTCTCATCAGGATTCGCCAAAGTCATCTCAAAGCTACCCACGATAGCAGCAACCAGACATCTCAGTTCCGCCTTCGCAAAACCCTGTCCAATACAACTTCGTGGACCATGCAAGAAGGTCAAAATAGCATAATTGCTTGGCGCGCCGCCAGAGTTGTTTGGTCGCTTCTCGCCAGTCTTCTCATCAGTATCGATCCAGCGATATGGTGTGAAGTCATCAGCGTCTGCGCCCCAATATGCTGGGTTGCGGTTGATGGCCCAGGGTGACAGGAGAAATTGGGTGTTCTTGGGAATGACTTGTCCAGCAAGCGTCGTAGGTTTCGGGTTGATGCGGACGGTGATGGGGACAGTGGGGTATAGTCGGATGGATTCATTGCAGACGCCGTTCAAGAGTGGTGCCGACTCAAAGATTTGTGCGAGATCAGCGTCTGATGGGGCTGGCTGGTTTGGCGATGGAATGGTTCTGTGTATTTCTTGTCGAAGAGCAGTTTGGATCTCAGGGTGCTTGGCCAGCAAGTAACAGGTCCATGTCAATGCGGAAGAGGTAGTCTCGTGGCCGGCTGCCAGGAATGTAAGAAGTTGATCGACTAGCTGTTCATCCGAAAAGTTGTTTGAGCGAATGCAGAGAGACAGAATATCCTTGTGGTCGGCAGGCTCGGTCTTGATCAACTCCTTCTTTTCTCGCACAAGCTTCAAGCAGATGTCCGTGAGTGTTCTCACGATGGCGTCCGAACGCTCGTTTAGCTTCAGAGGCAGACTTCGAATGAGCTTCGCTGGTCCCAGGATTTGCGATACGAAGTAGACTTGCTTCTCCATGGTTGGCTCGAGAAGTTCTTCGTAGACCTGGATGAGAGGGTCATCGCTGTTCTTCAAGGCCTGGAAATCTCGACCCATTGCGGCTAGACCAATGATATCAACAGTGACTTTCGTGGCCCAGTGATTGATCTCGACGGTTGCAGTCTTGCTGTCGCCTGGTCCTGCAGACTCTCTCACTTGCTGAGCGATGCCATCGATCATTTGAGTCGACTTGCTCCAGAAGATAGGATATAATTCCTTGATATGTCGGAAGCTGAAGACTGGCATGAGGTTCTTCCGCAAGAACTTGTGGCTGTCGCCCTCAACAATGATCAAACCATCTCCAAGGACAAAGCGAAGAAAGTTGCGTAGTGGCTCGGGCTTCTCAAATTCGTACGCCTTGGTAACCAGAATCTCTTGCAGAGCTTTCGGATCGGCAACCAGAATGCGATCGGCATTGAAGAAGCCCCGGAAGTGGATGAGGCCTTCGTTTGGGATCGTCTTCAACCATGTCAAGAAGCTTGCTCCGGCTGGCTTTTCGAACATTGTCATGCCATGGCCGATGATTGGGTTTCCGCTCTGCAACAAGTCAATTTGATGTTCTCCATAGAGCGTTTTAGACTCACCCTTGGTCCTGGCAAATGCCTCAACGGTGAGAGGAAGAATGGCCATATGAAGATTGAGTAGATGGAATATGCTACGATCTGAACGCCCAGGAGGCGTACGAAAACATAAAGAAGCGGATGCTCCGGAAGGTGCTGTGGGAAGAGTGCAACAGCAACAGCAGACTCAACTGCTGATGCTAATACCAGCAATGCTGATGGTGGAAGAGAGGTCATGTTGCTGTACACTCACACCAGTGCTCTCGTGTGCTGAATAGAGGGACGATGTCTCTTAAGACTTTGATATCAATGACATCGCTCCAAGCATCGGCAGTCTAGGTGCCCAGAGCCATTTCGGTGGCTTCCGTGGCTTGAGAGTACAAATCGATCTCTTGATGATGACGATCGCTTCCAAGAATGTGAGCGCGGGGCCCCGCAATAACCACTTTCTGTCCATTTGGAGCTTCTGTTTTGTTTTGCGTGCCTCGGTCCCTTCCAAAAGCGGACTCTGAAGTCATATCAAAACACCCACAATGCCGTTGCCTTGTGAATGTGATACAAGAACGGAGAGACCGCCGAGCACGATAGCGACCGTCCTAACATCCCAGGCAGACACTTTTACTGCGACACTCCGTATGCTGTCTGATGAAGTGCTTCGAGATCTTTGCTACAATTGCTCACATGCCGAGTTTGTGCCGTTCTGCCCAACTGACTTTCTTTACGAACTGAAATTATGATTGGACCTGTCGTTTCAAGCTCGCGCTCAGCATTTGATTGTTTTCACATGCCAGCTGCTCGGACATTCATCTTGGCCTGACTTTGCTCTTTATTTTGCTGCCTTCGGTCGGGGCAGAAACCACTTCAAGCACCGAGCGCGATGTACTTTCAACTGTCGACCGATTGCAGCAGCCGCTGCGCTACGTCGACATTCGCGCTTTGGAGCACAGGTAGCCTGGGCCAGCGGTATCGAGTGGCGGTCGCTTGTAAGCTATGATCATCGCGAGAGAAGAGCGCATGTCCTAGGCGGCGATATGTGTCAAATAGTGATACAAGGGTGACTGGAGAGAAGTGTTGGATAGGAAGGAGAAGAGCTGCGACAGGGGAGGATTGCAAAGCTTGGCATTGAGACTGCATGTATGCCTGGTGATGCCAGCATGCGACAGTGTATGGCTTGTCTTGAGCGTCGACGAAGAGAAAAGAGCACGAAAGCGAGAAAGTATGAGGGACATCACTATATTTGAGCTGCCTCAGTCATGCTCGAATCAATTCGACATTGGTTGATGTCGTTCTTGTGCTCAAGTCGATGAAATATCATCCTCAGACCCATGCCGCAGCCTTGTACTCTCATGCGGTTCCTTGTTCGGTAAGGGACTCGAGGTACCATACCTATGCTCAGCGACACTCCCATGTTCATCGATCGAAATCATGCTCTCGCCGAACTGGCGATTCCAGTCTTTTCCAGAAGCCTTCGGATCCACATGACCCAGCTCGATAAGCATTGAGTATATCCTTCCCGGTTGGAGTCCTTGGATATGATGCTTTAGTCGATGAACGCCGCCAAGACCATCGCAAGGAAAGATAGCTGATGCTATTGCGCCCAGAACAATGAGTAGTAGCATTGCAGCTGCAATGAAAGCTGGGATGGCATATGGTATATGGTAGCGGACTGTCGAGACGATCGGTCGCACTGAGATGCTGGCTGAGGATGTGCCGGTATTGCCTGGTCCGAGAACACCTTTTGTGCCGACGACGGTGCTTGCTGCTGCATCCGTAAAGATCAAGTTTGGTATCAGAGATGCCAGGTCCGCCCGAGCCGTCAAGTTCTGCCACCGCGCCCACATCGCCAGGGAGGACTGGCCGGAATAGTCCACAACACCGGAAGTCTGACTCAGGCCAGAAAGCAAAGAACTTGAGGAACTGGAGTCGACATTGTACGCCGAGCTTAGAGCAACTTTGCTAAAGTCGCTCCCAGGGAGATTTTGCCAGTTGCCGTAGGACGGTCCCAAGTCAAAGGTAGGATCAAGCCAACCCGGGAGGAAAAGATGTGGCTGACGTACTGTAGACACATTTGGATTGTTTGCGTGAATGTCGTCCACGATCCCCCAGATCAAGTTGATCTCGCTAGTGTTGTAGGCATTTCCGGTATTCTCAACACCCCAAAGTGGCATGCTAGCATTGTCACTATACTCTTTGTCTCGTATCTCGCCGACAGTGAGCGATTCAATCGAGCGCCCTGTGCTATTGTACGAGAGGGACACTGTCTTGATGGAAGCCTTGACAGATGTAGCGCAAGCGAAGATCTTTTGGCTCCATTGGCTGCCAGTCTCGTAAACGAAGGGTGATCCGCCATCGATACGCTGAGGGGCTCCACGCATTTGGCCGCATGCTATCAGGATGTTGCTGATGTTGGCGTAGTCGCCGTTGCCTGCACCTGAGCAAAGCAAACCTAAAAGCCTGTTAACTTCGATCTCGATCATCTGTCAGAAAGATGACTTACTGATGGCAGACCAGTTGGAAGGGCCTATGCCCCACGGATTTGCACTGCTTACGCCCAGTCCTGATGAGTTCGAGATGTCCACGGCGGGCTTCACGTAAGCACCGAAGTCAGGAGTAATTACAAGAGTGTCGACGCCGCTTATTCCACTTTCGTCACTGCCCGGACTGCTGAAGCGATATTGCTTGCCGATTTCAGAGGTCATGTAAGACCATGCCTTTTGCGTACCATTCGTTGGGTTGGTAACGTTGAGGTACATCGCGATATAGGCGTTATGCATCCATGCCGCCTTGTAAGCTCGCGCGTAAAGGTTTGCGCTGCCAGAGGTATCGTTGTAGCTTCCATAGTAGGGATATGTGTGACTGAGGTTGGAGAAACCTCCTCGGTCTGTCAGGTAGAGACCATCGATAGTTTTCCTCCCGCTGTTCGTGATGTTGTAATCGAGGGTGAGGTTTGTATCTAGGCAGAAAGTTTCCGGTTCCACAAACAGTAGCTATACATTTCCACGTCAGCAAGATCATAACTATGCAATTATGGTTAAACATACATCTTCATCCCAGCGTGACCCATGCACAAAGCCGTCCGGTACTGTATGGTTGCGGAAACCGATGCGACCGACTTCGGCATCAACAATTAAGCCCTCGACTGCCATCTTGCGATTGTCCTGCACAAGACTTTCAATGTTGCGATTCGCGGAGACCAGGTATACAGTGCTATGTGATGTCAGTCTTGCGGAGAGCCCGAGATTGCTATGTAAGCATACTTGTTATTATAGAAGTCATCTTGCTGCGTGGTATACCTCCGATATTGAATGTCAAAGTAATTGCTTATCGTGCTGCTCGCATTCGTACCGCTCGAGTAAGCCTGCAGCAAAAAGTCCGGTATTTTGAGATCGTACCCATTCGTGTAATTGAAGTTGATGGTGCCATTTGGAAAGTGCGTGACAACGCTGACAGTGTCTGAGAATGGACACGGTCGTGGACCATCAACGAAGCTACCTCCACCACATTGTCGAGCCCAGGAAAGTTCGCTCCGCGGAAGGGTTCCATAGCCAAACGATGACAGATCAGGGGCGTACACGAATGTCGCTTGACGCTCATCGCCAGGCAGCAAGACGGAGTACAAGCCCAGTGGTGTTACGATTGCGGCTACAGCGAGCAGTATGCTCATGAGAGTGATGAGTCGGGCAAGCCATAGAATCGAAAATCGAACACCTCGGTTGTAGCAAACGTCCGTTCGAAGGACAAGAGGCCAGAGCGACTTGTGAAGCGCTGACGAGGCTACGGTCCTGCGAGTCATCTCAGCAGGGACCAAACATCAATTGCAGTCTCGTTGGCCTCACCATGTCGCAGCGCTGTTCTGCATGCGGTCTCCCAGACATCGAGACAAAACAAATGCCAATCCATTCGGGCTGAGCTGATTAGCTGTATTCAGATCAGTTCCGCTCGCAGTGTTACAACTCCGCCAACGAGCTTGCCTATAAAGAAACCAGCAGCGATGAGACCAGCTACATGAGCGACAGTAAGCTCCACCATCTTTCCAGCCCTACTGTGTTGAGAAAATGGTGAATGAATGTGCGCAGGGTCCTAAACACATTGCGAGAGGAAACATGCTGCGAGATCCTCTCAACAAGAAAAAGCACGAAGCGAACGACTGCTGGGAGTTTGGCTGCGACTTGTACAACAGAAACGGAAGCATGAAGATCTTCAGGCAGAGCTTCGAGTGGTGCCAAGGAGTGCTCGGAGGCAGTGTCGACGCCCCAAATTGGCATTTGTGCTTGGTCTGTTATGATTGTCATGAGTTGGTTGATTATATAGAGTTGAGAGTTAATTACAGAAGGTAGACCTAATATGCCTTAGTTATTATTGCCGTTATTAGTTCCTTCTCTACTTCCGTATTAGTCTACTAGTAAATAAAAGAAAATATACGCCCTTGTACCCTTAACTCTTAGTTGCCTTAATACTACTTAGTCGGTTACTTAGTCTACTACTTAGTCGGTTACTTAGTCTACTACTTAGCCGGTTGCTTAGTCTTAGTTGCCTTCTTAGTCCTAGCCTACTCCTTAGCCTTAATCTTAGTCGCCTACTTAGTCGCTAGGTTAGCCTTATATTTCTATATAGCCTATAGAGCGTTTTACTTACGCTTCTTAGTAAGGTCTACGTAGATCGCTACGAGCGCCTAGATCTTTTAGTCGGCTATTTCTTTCTAGACTATAGCTAGATCCTTACCTTTTATAAGATACTTAACCTCTAGGTTATTTAGCGAGTTAGTTATATAAATAATTCGCTATTATAGTTCGTACTTTTTATCGTAGACAAA
Organism: Pseudocercospora pini-densiflorae CBS 125139; assembly: GCA_000504365.2. Taxonomy (NCBI): domain Eukaryota; kingdom Fungi; phylum Ascomycota; class Dothideomycetes; order Mycosphaerellales; family Mycosphaerellaceae; genus Pseudocercospora; species Pseudocercospora pini-densiflorae. The sequence continues at coordinate 270 of AWYD02004649.1, read as the reverse complement.
GCGGGGACGTACTAGGTCTCTAAGCTTAGTTTGTATAGCTACTAACTAGTACTTATTAGTTACCTTAAATACTATAGCCTCTACCTTAACTACTATAATTAGTATAAACTCGTTAGCTAGGTAGTTAGGTTCTTAGGCCTAAGTTGGTTGCCTATTATCCTTAGGCGCCTTAGTCGGTTCTTCCTTAGTTACTATAGCTACTATAGTAGCGTTATTAAGAAAAGCGGCTTCTAGAACTATTAGATCTTAGGCGCCTAGTTAGTTCTTTAT
>KZ107817.1:0-43913 GCA_000504365.2 Pseudocercospora pini-densiflorae CBS 125139 | reverse complement strand
AGCTTACGTAGAGCTAATAATACCTTACTCTTAGTAATAGTTTATCTAGTTCTATAGTACTTAACCTACGCTAAGATAGGCTATAGGTCTACTAGTAGCGACTTAATCTACTATATTTAGAGCCGCTCCGCTACTAAGTAATTAATAAGTATTTACTTAATCGTAGGGCCCTATAATAGATCCTATAGCTCTACTAGTATCGATAGCTCTACTCCGCGGAGGTTAGTAGTAATAGTAAGGTCTATAGTAGTAGTAGCTACGGCTATATCTGCGTAGTTATTAGTATGCCGGCTATAGTAATTAGTTCTAGTAGTCTTATATATCTATATACTTCGAGGGCTCTTAAAAATACCTCCTTCTTAACTCTAATCGTTACTATATATAGGTAGTTCCTACTTAGAGTACTTTGGCCGATTTGTACGGGTAATTACGTCCGTGCGCGCTCATAACCCGAATCGGAGGTATGTTACTAAGCACTTGCCAAATAGCCGCTCAGCACTGGCCGATTATATATTGCCGCTTGTCCGGTGCGGCTTTGGTTCGGCGTCGGGTGAACTTGCCCCACCCGCGTGGTTGCTGGGCGACCATGTTTGACTTTGAACACATCTGGCGAGGCGTAGCAGCACATCGATACTTCGTAGCAGAGTCGCAGAAGATCGCGAATAATCCACCGGTGCAGCAGATTCGACGCGAATGTCCGCCAGCAGGAGAGGATCATAACATCAAAAGACATTTCCTCACCATGTCTTCCTCCTCCGTCCACGCCGATCCTCCGCCGCCCGTTGTCACCGAGCCCAGTGGTATCAACTATGCTACGAGTATTGCTTTGGGAAAGGGTGGTTTCGCAATATGCCACAAGGCAGAACGTCTCGATGGTGCGAAGCCAACAGGCCAAATTGTCGCGCTGAAGATTGTCAAGACGAAGATGGAACCGGCGAAGTTGGCACAAAAGGTAAACACTGCACAGCGTGCATCAGGTCTGGCATACAGCTTCACTGACACCGCGACAGTTCGTGACGGAGCTGCAAATACACAGCAAGCTCTCGCATCCTAATATCGTCACATTCTACCGGGCGTTCTCCTTCCAGACCAGCACATATGTCGTCCTCGAGCTTTGTCCGAATGGATCGTTGGCCGATATGCTCAAGAAGCGGAAGAACTTGACCCTGCCTGAAATCCGGAGACTGGTCATCCAGGTATGCGGAGCTGTGAAATATTTACATCATAGACACATTGTGCACCGCGATTTGAAGACCGGCAATCTCTTTTTGGACGAGCACATGAATGTCAAGGTGGGCGATTTTGGCTTGGCGGCGCTGCTGGTAACGGAGAGAGATATGGAAGTGAGACGAAGGACGACCATGTGTGGCACACCGAACTACCTCGCACCTGAGATTCTGGAGAAGGGCAAGGGACACGATGAAAAGGTGGATTTGTGGGCCATCGGTGTGATTGCGTACACGCTCGCGGTCGGCAAGGCTCCATTCCATGCCAGCACGAAAGAAGAGATCTATAAGAAGCTCAAGTCCGGGACATATACTTGGCCGGAGCTGAGTGCAACAAACAATCAAAGCACGGATCTTCGAGATTTGGTGTCGCGGATTCTGGTATCAGAGGAACAGCGACCTTCTCCAGATGAGATTGTCAGCCATGCATTCTTCAAGATTGCATTCGTTCCGGCCGAAATACCTACAACAGCGCGAACAGTTGCACCACATTGGGACGTCTCGATGCCCAGCTCTGACACCATTCGACGTGGATACAGCGAAACCTGGTTTGACTTGTGCAAGTTGTCTGGCGTTGGCGAGTACGAGTTCGGCAAGGTATTCCCATTGAATGGCGGCCGCAAAGTGCGAAGTATTGTCCACGATATGGAACGAGAGACACAGCTTGGACGCCAGCCTCAGATGCCAATTCCGAAGGATGTGGTATATACATCCATGATCAGTGACTTTGATGCCGCTCGATCCAGTCCAGACAATTCAACGGCATCAGTGGAGGCAGCAAGCCGTGGGTTGAAAGAAATTGCCTTGAACGAAGTTGCATCATCCAGACCACGTGTGGCCAATCCTGAGAAGGCGAGAAGAGATGCTGCATTAATGCCTCCACCGAGAGCCCCATCAAGAGCTGCGACCTCGAGAAGTGGAACTGTCAGGCGGGCAGCAAGGACTATCAGCGAAGAGACTGCTGCGAAGTCAAGCGAGTCTGTCCGGATACAGTCAGACTCCTCGTCGTCCGGACCATCCTCGGCAGCAACATTGAAGGTATCACGAATGAGACCCGCACCAGCTTCAGCAGCGAGCGCACCCTCGACAGTGACGCTTGGAAGCACCATGAGGGAAAACAAGAATGCCTCCTCAACAGCAACATCATACCAGACAGCAAAGACGGAGAAGAGCTCAGATCCGGTAGAGAAACCATCAAGAACGAACTCTGTCAAACGCAGTGCAGATGCCAGCTTGGCCAGAAGGCCTCGAGGAACCAGAACTGTCAAAGAGCGACCGACTTCTCCAGTGGAACAACAATTACCAATGCAACCCACGGCAGCGAAGGTCGCCCGACCACGCAATCCGTCGCGCAACATCTCTCCTCCTGTCGAGCAAGGACCGATGGCGACACTTGATGAGATGAAACAGGCCGAGCCGCATCGATATCGAAAGAAGATTCCCGCTGATAATGTCATCGAGATTCTATCGGATCCAGAGTCGGACAACAGAGATGAGCTTAAGGGGCCCTCTGAACCACCAGCTCTGAGACTACCTCGACCTCCACAAATGGCCACCAAACGTCTCCCACAAGTCAACAAGGAGATTAGCCGGGAGACCAATCCAGCTGTACCTGGCACGGATCCTGCTACTGTCCTTGAGAAACTCTCCGTTTTCCGGAACAATCTCGCGACGGCTCTGCAGAAGTCGGCTTCTGCAAAGACAACATCAAGCCTTCGATCGAACATTCCCGATGAGTCTGCCAACCTCCCATTCGTGTCCCGCTGGGTCGATTATAGCCGAAAACATGGGGTAGGATATGTCCTCTCCGATGGCACTGTCGGGTGCATAATCAATGCCACTGCCAAACCAAAGCAGACGCCCACACCAGTAACTCATGTTCTCGTCCGAAACGGCCAACGATGGCTGCAGAAAGTGGGCAAAAACAAGGACTTTGCTGGTATCGAACAAGTCCCACTCGAAATCTTTGAGGATAGAGACCTTGAAGGTATCAAGCGAAAGGTGTACAAAGGCCTTGGCAGCGTCAAGGAAGGACCTCTCGCAGTCGAAGCCGAACGTAGACGGACGCTGAGTGTGCTCTGGGTGAAGTTCGGCCGGTACATGTGCCAGTCTTTGGACGGACAGGAAGAGGATCTGGGTAAGAACCATGATGGCAACTTCGTTCGGTTTTACCAGAGGATCGGTAATGTTGGTGTCTGGGCTTTTGCCGATGGTTGCTTGCAGGTGAGCACATCTCTCTTGATACGACTCTGTTTACTTACTAACGGAATCCTCCAGGTTCACTTCCCAGATCACACCAAACTCGTCATCTCCGCAGACGGTCAAAGCGTCTCAGCTACTGTCCTCACGGCCGAAGCAGTCTCGCACCTCTCGCAGAACGGCGATCTTCTACCCACACAAATCAATCAGCGACAAGTTCTAGCCGACAGTATTCACGCACTACTCTTTGAAGGCGGCCGTGTCAGACAACGTATGGTTAAAGCCAATCAACTCGCCGTCAAGCTTGCTTTTGTACGAGATGCTGTATCGCAATGGGTTGCGAATGGTGGTCTTGGACGATTAGATGAAGATGATGCTGGAGACAAGCTTTATTGGGAGGGTTTGACCGTGAAGGACGGTACTAGGAAAGTTGATCGCGTCACTGTTGGACGGTATGGTGGTGATGATGTTAGGCCACCTTTGAACGCTTAATCATCTTGATGTGTGACGGCCGAGCAATTTTGCATGGAAGGGCGTTTTTGGATAAATGTTGGACTTTCGGCTTAGCGGGCGAGCATCTATCTTGTTGTTGATGGACTGGACTGGATTAGAGTATTTTTCGTACAGAGTTGTGTGGTATACATGGTTCCTGGTGATTTTGGCTGCTCTTCTCTGATTTTTGGAATTGCCGAGCGGTTAGTGTCTTTGCATGAGAGGATGATGCTCCAAGCCTCCGATCCTTTCGTTTATGATAGACTCTGTCGGAACGTCACTGTCTTGAACTTGGAGCGACATTAATTCGAGTGTTTGATCAAGCAATCTGCATTGCCAGAGCGGGCTCGAGCGATGAAGTCTCCGATCTCGGATCGAGTCTTGGCTCGCGCCCCTTCCTCATCGACACATCGACAGCTCCTGGCCTTCCTCGAACTTCAGAACAGCCTTCATGTTGCTGCATATACACCTGTGCCGTTAGACAAATATGCTCAAGTCGAGATGGGGTCCAACACTAGAAGAGCGATCGTGTGCTCTCGAAAGATGTCGACTCTCCACGCTCAGCTGCGACCTCCATACCCACTTGAGTACAGCTTCTTGTGTAACACACCATGATTGGGGCTGAGTGCTCAGCCATGAACATCTGAACTACCAACTATCTAGGCTTGAGGACTGCACTGCTAAGTAATATTGTCACCGACGTTCATGGCGGCAGACATCAATCCTGAGGTGCAGCAATTGTTCTCTCAGAATACAGCAGAGGGCGACAGTCGCCAGCATAATGGTAATGTTTACGGCGGAGCAACGTATAACAATCAATCCTACTTCTTCGTCAACCCGCTCGGAGAAGGGCCGTGGGACTCCCAAAGGAAGCTCAATGACTTCTGGGCTAATTTCGAATCTCTTGGGGTCGACGAGCGCAAGGAGATACTGAAACATGTGCCAGCAGCTCAAGTGAACAAGCTTGGACGCATGAGGTGTAAGTCATGATCATAAATACATGTCCGATGCTAAATTTGAACAGCTTCTACGCCTTTCAGCCTACAAGGCATTTCGGTCGCCCAGCATTATATACAGCGCAAAGCAGAAATTCGAATCCTCGATAATTTCTTTTTTGGAGACCGATTGGGCATTGACATCGAGGATGAAACCATATTGAAGTCCACACCGAAGGCATCAGATCTCTTGACATTGCCGCATCAGTATCGGTTGATACACAACTTCAGCCGTAGGAACGGCCGACGTACTTTCGTGGTTCACGGCATGGGTGGAATCGGTAAGACACAGTTATGTGCGGAGTTTGCGCGTTGCGTCCTCGAGCGGGATCCTTACTTGGAGCCTCGCCTGGTGAGTGATGTGTTTTGGCTGAACGGCTCATCCAAGGACTCTGTCTATCAGTCCCTTGCGTATTGTGCAACTAGAGTGCTACGGACTGCTACTACTGATTTCAATGCATCTGCCGTGGACGTGCAATCCCTTGCGAGCATTTTCACCTCTTGGCTCGCAGAAAAAGGGAACGAAAACTGGGTGATTGTACTTGATAATTTGGATCGCGACTGGAGGCATGGAAACGATCAACAAGCCTTTGATTACGCGGAAATCCTACCGGACGCATACCATGGCAACGTACTCATTACAACGCGACTTGCTGATCTGGAGACTCCATGTGCGAGTTTGCATTTGGACAGACTTGATCATGAACAATCCCGGGTTCTTATTGAGTCATGCGCAGGCAGAAGTCTAGAGGGTACATGGAAAATGTGGTTGGGTCAGAGTCGACTGACTAAACGGCCTTCAGATCTCGATATACTGCTTACCCGACTCGACGGACTCCCCCTCGCTCTTCAACATGCAGGCTCGTATCTGCGCAAGACTGCGATGAGCGCAAGCAAGTACTTGAGCTTCTATGAGCAGACTTGGAGTGAGCTGATGCAGAAACAAGCGCGGCATCTGGGCGACTCTCGCGCTGATCAGAGCGTGCTTACGACTTGGCAACTCTCGTACAAGCACGTTACCGAGCTCAGTCCCATAGCGGCCAGGGTCTTGCAGCTGTGGGCTTTCTTGCATCATGGCGACCTCCGCTACGAGCTGTTTTCAAATGCCCATGGCCTCTATACGCCTGGTCGGGATCCGTTTGATTCATGGCTCACATCTCTCTCTGCCAGCGAGCTGGAATTTCACGACGCCCTCGGCGTATTAGTGCAATATTCGATGGTCTCGCTATCTACGATCTGTAGCTACCACATGCATCCCGTCCTCCATAGCTGGCTGATGCATACTGTCACAGAACAGAGCGAGCGGCAGCGCTTATATAAGACCGCGATTCTGCTGGTGAGCTCTTCGCTTCCAGACTCTCGAGCACCCGCTGCGCATCCCATTGACGGCCATCTCGTCTCGCATGCAGAGGAGCTCTCGCGAGGCACAGAGTATGCCGCCAGCGACGAGTTGACTGAACATCTTGGAAAGCTCGGGAGCTTTCTACTGAAACATGGGTCCATTCTTAGCGGCGAGAAATGCTTCGAGCGATCGCTGAATGCTTTCAACGATAGAAGTTGGTGCAAGCATTTATCTTCGTTGGTGTCTGTAAATGATTTGGCTATTGTCTACAGAGAACAAGGCAAGCTCCACGACGCAGAAAACCTCGGCAAGAGATGTTTGGACGCAGCTGAAGAAGTTCTACAGTTCGATGATGAATTGACGATGGCAATTCTGAACAATTTGGGCATCGTCTATGAGATTCTAGGCAAGAGTGAGGATGCCGTAAACAGTTATCAGCGTGTGATTGAGACTCGCACGAGGACTCTCGGCTTTGGAAATCCTAGAACACTTGGCACTTTGTGCAATCTGGCGATTTTGTATGATCATCAGGGCAAGTGGCAAGATGCATCAGACATATACCTCCAAGTCCTTGGAGGTCTTGAGCACACATGCGGTTCGAGCGATAGGAGAACCCTTATCGCAAAGGACAACCTAGCCTGGCTGTTCTCCAAGACAGGAAAGATGGAAGAAGCCGAAGTCATGCTTAAGGAGGTTCTCCAGCGGAAGAATGAGACTCTAGGTCCTCGTCATCCTTCGACACTGGTGACAGCCGAGAGGTTAGCATCACAGCTTTTCCGACTTGGCAAGCTGGACGAAACCGAGAATCTACTTCGACAAGCAGCATCAGCCCGAGTGCATGTCTACGGAAAGCATCACGATTTCACAAAGCACACAATCCGAAAATTGGAGTACATGGAGACACTACGAGAGAAAAGTGGTGTAAAATCTGCAGATGGAGAAGCCCACCCGATGTCCTTGAGAGATTATCGGCCCCCGGGTGTCTCGCTCAGATACTCTTTGGATCGTACTTTCGATCAAGCTCCGGATTACATTGTTCAGCGCTGGATCAAAGGTAATTACAGAAGCTACGACATTGTGAACGATCAAGGACAGACCATGAACGGACGAGATGAGCTCGACATCCTGCTCTGGCCTTTCCTCAACGACCCGATGTCGACAATGGGCGACTACAAGCCGCCGTCTATCAGAAGGTCATTCCAGAATGCGCTCGGCGATGTGTCAGGGGTGTCGTGGCAAGATTGGATGAAGCATGTATCTGACTCGAATCCTCATTTCTCAAATGCTCGATTGGTTTAGTCGTTGGCTGCTCTTTCTACAGGTAAGATTCGTGCAATACGGAGCGTTAGATTCCATGATTAAGTAGGAAGAATTTCTTCAATCAACGCAGCGTATGTGCGTAGTCACATACTGCACATTTAGTGTTCAATTGCGTCAGTTGCCCTTTGAGTGAGACGCTGTCTCAAGGTTCGACCCTTTTGAGCTCTACATGACCTTTCCTGTGTCCTCTTATGTTTTTCGACCGCGGCTAACGGAATTAATGACATGTTTCGGCCCACGAACTTGACGAGACGATCATAGTAAGGCTGAAGCCGCTTCGGTTTCTGGAGTTGCTTTGCAAAATCTGAGTAAGGATCGCGAGCTTGAAGATCCTTCCTTTTCAGGTGACATGCGGCCGAAGGAGCTTGCCATTCTTCTTTCTGTGTCGTTCGGTTGTGCGGAATCGGTGGTACATTGGCGGTGAAGTGCCATCAAGTACTAGCCTGGTGCTGAATGTGCCACCGGCATATGTAATATGGCCGCTTTACCTGTCGGCCGAAATGCCGGTGGGCTGGTAGTACCTTGGATTAGGAAGCCTTTGAGTTCAGCCTCACAGAGTCTTGCATTGCTTTAGCAGAATGTTAGTTGATAATGGCGCCAACATGCAGTTCTCGATCTTCAAAGCTGCTGTTTCGGTACTTCCTGATTTGCTGTTGCCACCACATGTTCGAGATGTTGGGAGGCAAGCTGCTCTGTTTTGGTGCCTTATTCTGGGAGATGGGTGCGTTGCAAACGCAATCGAGAAATGCAGTGATTGTGCGCCTTTGAATGCTGTCTGCCCTATGCTAAACTCCAGTAAATGCTATATGAACTGTTGAACGCCGAAGAATGCTTTGCCTCTGAATGAAATGCATCAGCGCGGTGACGCGGTAGTATGCCTCGTATGCCGGTGAACCTGCTAAGGAGAACGCAAAACAACTCCAGAAGTATGAAGCCAGGATCTGGAGCCGCGATGCACTCGCTGTCATTCGGTCTTGATGTTTTCTGACTCTACTCTCTCGCCAGGAGCTGGTACTTGTGAGTCGAATCCCCTCAGCAGGGTGGCGATGTAGCGATGAAAGGCAGTATAATGTACCACCGCAACAGCTCCTTCGCGGCCTAGGACAGTCACCGCGTCGTTCCAGACTCGATCGGAAAGCGGTCCAGAGGATACACAGAGTTCGCGAGCCACTGCGTACGCAGCCTTGTCTGATTCGGTAAAGCTATGCGAATAGAGACCAGCGTATAGCGAGTCCAGCTCGTTCTGTGTGAGTCCTCTTTGCATGGCCAGTCTCCCGTGACTGTAAGTCTGGTAGGCAGATCTCTCATTGGTAGCGACGACGAGAGCAATGATTTCTCTTGTTCGTGGATTGAGCCCAGGCAGCTCGCGCAAGGCATCGGAAAGCTCCAAGAAGGATCTTCCAATCTTCGGACTGTGCAAGAGTATGGCGAATTGTCCTACCATGGCTCCGGTTGAAGGTAACCTGAAGGTGTTGTTCGCCGCATTGAGATGTCTATCCACATGATCCGAGAATGCCTGGTAGAGGGCACTAGTCTCTGCGTTGTGTTTGCCAGTCAGCGTAGAAGGGTGCATCAAGCCGATGCGATTCATCTTGACGCTCAACTAAAGGTAAGCAGTAATGCTTTGTGATGGTAACGAATGCAATGATCGGGTGAGATGTCAGGCAAAGCAGCCCCAATTCCTGCGTATATACTTGAGCGCCGACCTTGGCGATCAGCCTTGTGGTTGTCTAGAAGAGTGTAGTCATGTCGGTATACTCAGGCCGAGAGTCTGATACTCTGATAGAGCGGGTGGCGTTGGAAGCGAGGCATAGTCCTGATTACCTACCGTCACTCGCGCAGCTTCCAGAGAGTGGTCGAGACAAGGTTGCAGCGAGACGATGACCTTGTCCATTAGTGCTGTTTAGAGCATCCGCATGCGTACTGGCCTCGACATTGGATGCGGACGGGCGAAAATGGTACGGAGGATTACATCTTGTGCCTGGTATTCGTGCCGTTCTACGCGAACAAACATGTAGGTACCCGTCTCTGCCATCACGTCAGAGGGTCTGGTAAAAGCAATAGCACACTGTCTTGTGAATCGGAATTCGGAAAGGAGCACGAGCGCTTGGCAGCGGTGTCGGATTCGCATCCATTCGATGCGCTGGTATGAGCCAGCCTTGTTGGTCAAGAGCTGAAGTTCAAGCCGTTGCAGAATGTAGTTGGAAGAGAAGGTACGCGGAGAGACTGGTGGTGCGGGAGTGTCGGGTTTGCGACGTCCGCAAGCGCGAGCATGTGCTGCTTTCATCCAATCAGCGTGAGTGAATGTTTGAATCCGCTCCTACCACAAGTCCGAACGTAGTGACCGAGAAATCGGAACTCTATCGCTTACACACTCCTGAAGCATCATCCATCGTCGGTCATCATGCATCACGCACTGCAGGATAGGATCAGGCACAGGATCTCGGTGTTGCGAGAGTGCCGCACTCCAAATTCCGCTACCGGTCTCGCTCGACTTGATGCAAGCTTCTATCCTGACAGGACAGCGTCTCATGATCGTCTCAAGGACGACAAGCAAGGCTCGGTCTAAGACCCAAGATATGAAGCGGTATGGGGATGACGAGGGTCGTTCATCAAAGCCGAGCAGTACCGGTACGCACGGCACTGTGAGCCACGGCTGTCCAGAGAGACGAGGACAGCCTTGCGTATGCATGATAAGCAGGCAAGCGACACCAAGAGACGTGAGATATGAGATCAGGAAAGGAGGCCTGACGCGTAGCATTAATGTGTCCTGCGATGATACACTCGCGAGCGAGTAAACACGCTCGAGCGTGCGATCACAATACGAGACCGAAGGGGTGCGTCGGTGACCTCGTCTTCATGGACGATATTGCTGGTGTTGTACGTGCGAAGAGTTGGTTCCTGCGACGCGTCGCGTAGATTGGAGAGGCGGCCTGCCGTCTTAGATCACTAATTCCAGAAATAGGTGCGAAACAGTCCGATAAGCGACGTCTTGCTATACCTTCGAGCTTGAACGGAGAAGCCGTTACGGAGACACGCCTGGGCGAAAATGAGTCTTCGAAAAAGGACAACGTCGACTTCGTTGTATGGTGCCAGTGTAGAATCTCAAGGCGGGTGTCTGCGCTCCAGTCATCATGCTCTTGAGTTCACACATCAGCTTGGCGAAAGAGCTTTGGACTGTAGTCAAGATCAGCAGAAAAGAGCAAGACACCTCAAAACTTCTGAGTGTGGACCCATCGAAGGTACTTGCAGTCAGCAAAATCGCGCAGCCAGAATGGCTCTCACGCGCGCATTCACAGCACTACTCGATCGCGCTTCGCAGTGCTTCAACTCAGGCGGACGTCAAGTCCATCAAGGAGCGGATAAACAGGCTCATCGGCCTATGAAGGATATCTGAGCGGTGAAAAATGTCGCCAGACGTTTCACCTAGCGACCTCATTGCTCCTCTCATGGCGGCAACTAGTGGTTGTAATGCATATCGCCGTGCCGCTCGATCCGACCGGCACAAGACACATCTCTTCTACACCTACGAAAGACAAGACTGCAGAAGCTTAGCTCGGATTGCAGCCCTCAACGCTTGCACCGATATACGCACTTGAAAGTGATAGTGGGAGAGGATCGACCGTGTCACTGCAGCTCGTGGAGCTGATGCTGGAGGCTATCCGCATAGTCGCAGTCTGCATGGCCCTGTTGCATCTAAACTCCACTGCCCAGCATTGACTTCGCCATTGTACTTTTTCGAGAGCTTGACATGCTTTCACGATTGTCTACAGGCCGAGGATTGCGCTGAGGACACGGGAATCGCCTTGAGTCAAAACGCTGTGGCTGCCGACTTCATCAGATCTCTCAAGCGGGTGCAGTGTAGCAAGCCACTACTTCAAATCGGTTCTCTCGGTATGATGACACCGGGAGAATACGGCAGATGACAGTAGACTGCAAGGTGAGCTTGCTAGAGGTTGAGGTAGATTTCAATCATATCCGCGCGAGGATAATCGCAACGAGAGCAGCATGCCGATTTGAACGCTGCTGAGCGTCTCATCAAATGCATCGCTCGATGATGTTCGGCTTCACATGAGATGTGTTGGCTAGTGCATGCATGGCATGAAGATCTTCTGGAGGTGTTGTGCATTCTGGCGTAACATCCGACCGGAACCCAACCTTAATCATTGTCGACCACAAGGCTGATGCCGGCCTCTCCCTGTGGAAGTCCAATGGCGGGATTGGTTGTTCGAGATGTACACGCAGGTACTGACTCAACCAGGTCGCAAACAGCCTGATGCTGACTGCATCGTAGTCTTCACGATCAACGACAATGCTTGGGCATTGGAACCTTGGCTGTTCGTGGACGGAAGCTGCTCGCCATCATTCCCCCCAGTGAGCCTCATCTGACATCTTGTGCGTCAAAAGCGCTAATGCGAAAGCCAGACGCTGTTCTTGACGTTGCCATCACATGCTTGCCAGCATGTACGCAAGCCCAAAACGGCTGTCCAAAAGCCGCTTCTGGTGTAGACTTCGGCAAGACGCTACTTGGGCTAAGCTACTGCCAGTGTGCGATCAGTGGGTCTTTTCTGGTAGGTGTACTGCTGTCTCATTCTTCGCCAGACAGTGTACGAACAAGGTTCGCTGCCGTCGCCTAGTTGTTACCGGATGACGAAAGCCGACAATTGAGACTATAAAACGAAACGTTGTGTAGACCACCCATCATGACCGGTATTGTCCTTCAAGCACCAGAGAACGACAACGACATGGCTCAATCCATACTGCCTCAATCATCAACGATGTCGATGAGAACCGAAGCCAGCGATGTAACAGACCGACCTGTTGCAACTGTCAGGAGTATCGACTTCGCCGAGCTGCGCCATCTCAACAAGAAATCAATCTCCTTAAGACATGTGGAATCTGGCCTGAACCTACTCGATCTCAGCCACCTCAACACCAAAGCATTAACTCGCAAAGTCGACTTTCGCGTTATGCCGATGGTCATTCTGATGTACATGTTCAGCTTTCTGGATCGAGGTGAGACCAAATATTCGAATCGTCGCAGCACATCCTGACCATGTAGCAGTCAACATCGGAAACGCCCGCCTCATGGGTTTCGAGGAAGATCTTGGACTAGTTGGCAACCAGTATCAAATTGCTGTCTCTGTCTTCTTCGTCACCTACTGCATCACAGAAGTGCCTTCGAATCTACTCATCAAAAAGATCGGACCCAACTACTTCCTCCCAGTCATAACGGTCGGATGGGGTATCATTGCGAGTTGTGCAGCAGCGTGTCAAAATTACACTGGCCTGATCGTTGTCCGTCTTCTTCTCGGAGTCGTCGAAGCTGGACTCATGCCAGGTTTGGTCCTATACCTTACCATGTTCTACACTCGATGGCAGCTCGGCGTTCGCACAGCACTGCTTTTCTGTGCTTCGCCATTAGCCGGCGTTCTGGGCGGCCTGATAGCCTACGGTGTCGAACATATGGATGGCACAGCTGGGCTCCGGGCATGGCGTTGGCTGATGATAATTGAAGGAGCCCCGACCATCTTGGTTGGAATTGCAGCATACTTCGTGCTGCCTGCTCCGCCAGAGCAAGCATCCTTTCTTTCCCGTTCTGAGCGATGCTTACTACTTGCTGTACGCCGGTCCGAATCTGGCCAAACCACTTCAGCGCAGCACTTCCATTGGAAAGACGTTATCTCTGGCCTCAAAGACTGGCAAATTTGGCTACTGTGTGTTACTGGATTTGCAAACGGTGTCATGATCTATGGCTTCTCGACCTTCCTACCGACTATCATTAAAGCGATCGGAAATTGGGATGCTGGTCAGACCCAGGCTTTGACCGTACCGGTATATGCAGCAGGTGTGATTGTATACCTGATCATGGCTTGGGTTTCTGATCGCATCCAGCAAAGAGGCATCCTCGCGGCAACCTTTAACATGATTGCCGTCGCAGGCTACGGCATGCTGATCGCCAACCACTCTGCCGCATTAAGTTATGCAGGCTGTTTCGTCATTGCCATCGGCTTGTATACCGGCAATGGTCTGCCTCTGGCCTGGCTACCAGCCAACAAACCACAATGGGCCAAGAAAGCATACACTATCGCAGTCTTTGGTGCTTTCGCCAATATGGGTGGATGTTCGGTGCCGTTCGTGTTCAGCGCTGAAGATGGTCCTAAGTACATCACGGCTTATGCAGTCAGCATGGGCCTCATCACAGCGGGCTCTGCTATCATGTTCGGACTGAGTTGTTACTATCGCCGGATGAACAAGAGACGAGCCATGGGCTGGGAGGATTGGAGAATGGCTGGCAAGACCGAAGAAGAGATTGACGAGATGGGTGATGACAGTCCGCGATTTCAGTATCAGCCATGATTGGGTAGCTGGTGTTGTTTGCTACCTGACTTGTAAGACCATAATACAAGTAATGAAGGAGGAGCGGTGGAATCATTGATGTAGCTTTTGAATTGCTTTCCTTCATGTTTATTACAATTAAGCTGACTGTCTATATTTCTATTCATGCGTCATTTCATATCGTCATTATTCGTGTCCTGCGTACTCATTTCCGTCCTCTCACAAGTATTCGTCCTCGTAGAAGATGCGAGACACTTCTTCTAAGTGCAGACCTTGTTGCCGTTCTCATCGATCGAGCATGTTGGCTCAGTGCTGCAATACTGCTCTCCATCGACGTCAATGAAGCATTGTCGCTTCTGCATCGCATTCTCCACGTCTCGCCTGAGCACACAGACTTCGTTGCCATCCTTGTCAGTGCTGCATGTGGGCACTGTGTTGCAGACACTCTCACCGCTCTCGGTGATCATGCACTGACGTTTTTGGTTCGAGGTGGCTGACTCGCGCTTCAAGACGCAAACCTTGTTACCTTCCTCGTCGGTGGAGCAGGTTGGCTCTGTGCTGCAGAACTGCTTCCCTTCTTTGTCGATCCAGCACTGTCGCTTTTCTAAAGCAGCGTTTGTGTCACGCTTGAGGACGCAATATTCTGAGCCATCGTCATTGGTGTAGCATTGAGGCTCTGTATTGCAGATTGACTGGCCCTTTTCGTCGACCATGCATTGGCGTTTCTGATTTGAAGAGCTCTCGTCTCGCTTCGATACACAGTAGACAGTGCCGTCCTCGTTGGTGGTACAAGTTGGGTTGTCGATACAGGTCTGGACTCCGTCCTGGATGTAGCATTGTCGCTTGATGATGTTCTCAGCTTCTCGCTTGCTAACACAAGTCGTCACTCCGTCCTCATTCGTGCTGCATGTTGGGTTGTTTATGCAAGTCTGAACGCCATCCTTGTCGAAGAAGCATTGTCTTCTCTGCAGAGGAGCGGCAATGGCAGTGGCCGCTAGAGTTGCAGCGATGAAAGTGATCCTCATCTTGTCGATTGGTGAAGTAGAGTGACCTCGATTCGAGCAGAATTCTGAGAGGGAAGGGTTTTGAGAGACTTGATTTGGATTAAAGCTTCACAGTGTAGATGGAGTTTAATGCCTCAGACCAGAGCAGGAATGAGAGTCTTATAGCTCTTCTTTGACTTGCCATCGTGCCTTGTCCTTCCTTCACTTCTATTCTAGAAAGCGTCTCGTATCCCGCTCGAAGTGTCCACAGTGACCTAGTGCTCCGAGTGAATACCTGCATCATAGCCACAGCTCTTGCCCGATTTACGATGTCTTTGGCATGCGCAGTCATGCTAAAGTTCGGAGAAATAGTCTTGGCTACACCAGTGAGACGCTAGTGACCAATGGTGAGTGGCGAAATCGCCGTGATACTAAGAATATCGCCAAGCGACTCTCGCAACTCGTGCGACCAGCCACGCTGGCACAGAGGCACCGTGACATTCGATGGGACCTTCGGTGGCTTGACACAGCATTAGCTACACAGCTATAGTGGTGATGCCTCGTGGTTTCGGCACAAGCAGGAGAAAGCGTCCAGATAATGTGCCGAGCGTCTTGCGCGTGATACTCCTGCGACCTTGAATGCTACCACAGTTCTCTTACAGGTCTACACGTGGCTGGAAATCTGCTGCTGCTCGTACCGGCTACCATGATGATAAGTGAGGCGATCCGTCAGCGACATTGTTTGCTGCTCTGCCTTTGCAGCCTTTCTGGTCATCCGGAAGAGTCTGGCCTCGACTCAGGACTAGCGAAGATTCGCAGATCGGCGCCTGACATGTCCGTTCCGCAGTCGAGGACCTGAGACGAGTGGAGGTGAGGAAGATGGTTGCGGATGTTGGCAGAGAAGGAAGTTGTGTTGCCGTGAGCCGGGATGTTGACGCGAGAGCGGGCCTTTAAGATGTCTTGGCATTTCATGCATTCACTCACCTCTCACCAGACTCCTTCTACATCCGACCTTTCTACCTTCTCCATCGTCGACTAAGCTGTTGACTCCACCATATCGAAGTATGACTGCGACGCTTCAGTTCAACACGGAAGGCAGCACCTCCATTAGCAGCCAAGAATCGGGCACTCCGTCCTGAGACCTCACGCGATTATGCTTGTACCACCCCATCTCCGTACCCACGACGCAACTCACACGTTACATCTCGAGGCCACTTAGAGCTCAGTGCATTCCACATTCCACGTACCACTTTACGCGCTGTAATCGCAAGAGACGAAAGGCTCGGAACCGCGGCGAGGCAGCCGCAAAGGACCGCGTAGTTGTGGTCGCCGGACCTGTCTGTGTCCGAAGAGAGAAGAATGTGAGCAAGCGAAATCTGTATACACGGCGCATTAGCTGGTCTGCATCGGATGAACATTGGCTCTATGTTCACTATGAACAGATCGCCGGCTGTACGTTGCACGTTCCGCATAGTCCCTGTATACGTGTGACTGCCTGCGGACATTTGTTATACTTGAACACATCCAAGATGAGTTCGAGCGTTCGTGCTCAATCTGCTTACAGCAATGGTGTACGAGCCAACTGAGTCGCATATTCGGGTTGCAGACCTCGTTTTGAGCTATGAGCGGATCTGCACCGGGATTCTCCTCAGCAATATCGGCTCAAGACGCAGTAGGCCTAGGATAATCGCGCGAATAAGGACCTTGATCGCGACATACCCAGACTTGTAAGCTCACGCATGGACCGAGGAAGCAAAAACCCATCCATGTTATAGCCACGACTATAAGTGTGGCTACCTGGCCGCAACCTGGTGCGTCCCTGCAGTAACCTTCATACCTTGTTGATCCATCATGCCCTCTCTGGTCTATACATTCTTGGCACTTATCGCCACAGCTTCGGCGGCCACTCTCGAAAGACGAGCTGTGACATGTCTTACGGTCGGCTCAACGGCTACGGCCAGCTGGACGAACTCGGCGGGTCAGACATGTACCTGGTCTGGACTTGTCGGAAGCAACTTTGGCACTAATTCTGTCAACGGCGGAGAGTGAGTATAGATGCGTCAGTCTTGATCGGTCATTAGCGCAGAGAAACTACAGCTACAGCTGCAATGGAAGATGCGGCGCTGGATGCAGTGGAACAGCGGTTGGGAATGCATACACGCAAGACTGCTTCTCGCACGACATCTGCTCGTGGTTCAATAACGCAAGCGGTGGCTCAAGGTAAGCAGTGTTACCGAAGCATACAGAAAAAACGTTTCTGTGCTAAAGTTGCCATGCAGCGATCCGAATTGTGGCGATGCATACGATGCAGCAGTCGATGACACCCTGATGGGCGCAGCGAGAGGATGTGGGCAGACAAACCCGTCTAATGCTGCCCAGGCTCCAAGTGACAGTCCCTCGTGTTCATGAGTGGGTGCTGTTCGGGCCTCGACACTGCTGTGCTGGACACGCAGAAGCGCAAAAGGATCGGCGGTCAAGTCTATAGTACTCGAAAAAGTCCTTGGTTTATTTGAAGTATTCAGCAAGGACCATGCAGTAATACGCATACGAGCAAAGAAAGTCGTGATCGTGTCTTCGATATTTACCAACGAAACACGGCGCCGGAAGGCCTTCGATTTGCAAATGCTCACCATCGTAGGTCGTTGCGACTGACCATTGAAGTATTGACGGTTTTTCCGTGTCAAAATTGAAGCAAGAGATGCTTGAAACCGAACGATCGCCGGGCCATCATGATTTCGCTCGATGCCTATTGTAATAGGCGAACAACATGGACTTCAGCTTCTGACCATCACATTATGACGGCCCACAGATAGCTTGATCATGTGAATAAGTGTTGAAGTCCTTTATGGCAACTCCTCTGTAACTCAATTAAGGAACACAAAAGAACGAGAAGCCGAAGAGGTGTCATGACAGCCTTCAAAAGGGCATGTAATGGCTCGCCTTCCAGAGCAAAATAACAAAAAGTGAAGATCATATGCGAACATTCATGTCAGAACATCATCCTTGGATGAGATCTACTGTCCGCCGGACTTGAACCGCTATGGAGTTGTTAGGAAAGGTGACAAGACACATTCACGATCGAGGATCCACTTACGCGACCTTCAGTGTGTTAGACTGACGTCTACATGATCGTTAGAAGTGGTCGATGCGTCCGTGGGCGGTATATAAGCTTACGATAACCACTATAATATGTTAGAATGGTTCGTATCACTTTGATCGAGCGAAGAGGCTTACACTACACCAGGACAGCTTCTGATTGGTCCGTGCTCGAAAATGTAGGTCTATATAGCTTCTTCTAACAGTCTACAGCATGGTCTTTGTGGGTTCTTTTGGGTGAGAGACCGATGTAACAATGACCTGATCGTCTCACGAACCACGACCAGTGTGCAGCAGTCTGACGCCTACCAATGTTGTATTATACATGCTCGAGCAAGGTCCAGAATTTCACTCTCATTCCTTGGCATTTCTTAAAGAGGTTTGGCGTGAATCGCTCCTGTTGTTCGTCCTCCCCATGAGCGCGACCCCTGAACCACACGGCCACCGCTTCGGCGTAAGAATCATCAGTTGAGTGTCGTCTCCACCTAGACACTTCTCAGTACTCTATGAAGATCTACCTCCAGCGATTTTATTTGCGATGCGACGCCAATCCCATGCGATCAACTAGTCGAAACACCATTGTCGAACGAGCATAGATGCAAGGTGTTCTGACATGAGCATCCATTGCCGCCCGCTATCCTTGGTGTGAAGGAAAGGATCAGACCTGCAAGAAAAGAGCGAGATGGTGGTGCGATTGTAAGAGCTCGTCATGCTTGCGGTATGCTACTATGAGCATTACGGCATTGCTGCGAGAATGATCTCGCACGAAAGAGCTACCCATAGCCAGTCCGTTGTGGCACTCCTCAGCATACGGGGCTCTTGTTGTGTCTCTGTCACGGTCTGAGCTGCTGTTATGGCTACCAGAGCATTTCTCAGGTGCACACATGTGTCAGAGCGGATACAAGTGCTTGCGCGGGTGTTCTTCTCGCCACGTGGCTCTGGTGAATGCCTTTACTGTTTCGGCATTCAGTTGGATGCTGTTCCTCCATGTCATATGCTGACGCCTCATGCTATCTCTACAGAAGATGCCACATGTCAGATTCCAGCCGGAGTATCTAGAGCGATTGCGAAGTTTGCGGCTTGGTACAGTGCCGACAATTCTGTGATCGCGTGCAAGTTCCACGCCCATTAGTGAAAATACGACTTCAACGATGTCAGCAGCATGGAAGCTGGACATATCCAGGATGCCGGCCAGCGACTGCCACTCGCAATGATGCCGGCTTGGCAAATCCTGTCTCGGAAAGTTCGCCCCGTACGGTGCAGCGAGAGCTGATCGCAACTGACGCAGATCACAACTTTGGCATGTCAATTGGCAATTTGCTCAATGTCATCAAACACTGACATGGCACCTTCAGCAGTCAACGAGATCGTAGACCGCGCTCGATATCACAACGATTCATTGTGCGATACCACGAAACGCGTTCAACAGGGTTGCAAAGAGGTTCCGTTCTCATCTCTACCATTACAATCAGGACATCCTCCATTCTCTGCCTGGGGCCTCTGGGGCAAGCAGGATGAATTGGGAGCACTTAACCTCATAACGCCAAAGGTCGTCGCAGCGGCTTCTGCTGAAATCGTCTTGGGCTTGTCCATACCTCTAAATTTATCGTTGACAGCTCTTGCAAGACCTATGAATCCAGCTCGAAAACCATGCAGTCACCACATCAACGTCAAAGGTCATGCAAATGATGACAGAGTGGACTTCGACACACAAGGATCTTCGCACTGGGATGGACTTCGGCATTATCCTTATCAGTCTACGCTTCAGTACTACAACGGTGTTCAACAGGACCAGATATCGACAAACTTCCTAACTCTCGGAATACAGAACGTTGCCAAAAAAGGCATTGCCACTCGAGGTGTATTGTTAGACTGGGCTCGTTACGCTGAAGATGAAGGTATCGACTACTCGCCGTTCGAGAAACACTCCATACCTCTCTGGCAGTTGAAGGAGGTCGCCATTCGACAAGATGTCGAACTTCGAGAGGGCGACGTCTTGATCATCCGGACAGGTTGGACCAAGAGATATCGAGCACTAACTCTGGCGGAACGACTGGCACTTCCAGATCGCCCAATTCGGCCTTCATGTGGCGTTGAGGCCAGCGAAGAAGTCATGCAATGGCATTGGGAGAACGCATTCTCTGCTGTGGCCTCAGACACCGTTGCATACGAAGTCTGGCCATCACCGAGGCCTTCCGGTGTTTCTTTGCACGAAGTGAGTGCCCTCGCTATTGACAAAGTCATTAGCTAACATCAACTCAAGGTGTTTCTCTCGGGCTGGGGCATGATGATCGGTGAGTGCTTCATATCGCGACGCAGATGACATTTAGCTAATCTTGCTCTACTAGGAGAGAATTGGGACTTGGAGGAGTTGAGTGAAAAGTGTAGAGAGTACAACAGATATTCCTTCTTCCTGACGAGTATGCCTGTGAACATTCCTGGTGGTGTTGCCAGTCCACCGGGTGCTATGGCGATCCTCTAGCAGTAGAAGAAGCATTTAATAGTATCTACCAAAAGAACTAAGTCTTCCGTTCCCTTTATTAAGCCTGCGGGTAGGCCGCAACAGCTCCCGACCATGCCTGGTAGATCGACAGCCTGTCAAATATTGACTAGTGGGGCTGAATCAAACTTTGGATCGCCTCCGGCTACGCGACTTGAGTTTCCCGAGGTCTCAGCTGCTTTCTCATCACAACTACAAACACGTCGTTGCCCGTTATGCCGTACTCGATGTCTTCTGAGATGTCTGCCTACGCGAACAGCGATGGAAAACTCAGGCGAATCGTCAAAAGCGATGCGGAGGTGGGCATGCCGCACTACGATCCATTCACTTAGCTGACTACCTGTTCAGATACGCGTTCGCATGCACGTAAGGAAGCAGCAAATGAAGGGCGCTCCAGAGTCCAGTACATCTGCTGACCCTCGAGCTATCGCTTTTTAGGCAATGTCGCCGCAAAAAGATGCGATGTGACGGCGAGCAGCCGGTCTGCAATCGATGTCGTCGGAGCAGGGAAGAGTGTCAGTATCAGCAAAGAGCACCAACTTCTCATCTTGAACGTGCGAATGCGCGCATAGAGCGGCTTGAACATCAGCTCGCTGAAGCAAGGTCAATACGCTCGCCGGTCTCATCTCATTCGAATGTGGACCACGGTAACAGTCAAGGCCATTCATCAGATGATCAGAACGACCTGTCACCACATGTTGGACTTGATGAACGTGGCGAAGTGACTTATCACGGGCCCACCTCGCGTTTCTCTGTCGGATCAGTCTATGATGCTCAGTTTGAAAATCGACAAGACACTGTTGTGACCTCTCTGGCGAACGGCGCCGCTGGCAATACCAATGCAGACCTCATGGCTCAGGTCTGGCAGCCGTTGTTGGAGAACAAAACCGAAGCTGATCTCGGGGCGCCTCCAATGCTGGTGCAGCGCCTTCTGAGAATCAATTGGACTTGGCAACATCCTCTGCATAATTATGTCTACAAGCCTTGTGAGTAAAGAAGCCATGAAATGACATGTTATAAATGCGATGCTGATGTTTTGTGGGCTTCATCATGGACATGGCATTGGGAGGGCCCTATTACTCAAAGCTTCTACTCCACTCCATACTTGCGCTTGCTGCACGGCATCTTCGAGATGACGAGGCTGACAATATTTATGCACGCAAGGGCGAGACGTTCCTTGCTTCTGCCAAAGAGCTTCTACTACAGGAGCTTGGCGCCTCACGCCCTAGGATCCCAACTGTGCAGGCACTCTTGACGCTTAGCGGCCGCCAGTGTGCCGTGGGTAACACATCTGAGGGATGGCTTTATGCTGGCATGGCCTTCCGCATGATGATTGATCTCGGTCTTGATTTGGATTTACACAGGCTGGCACGACTGGAGAAGCTGTCGCCTATGGATCTTGAGGTACGAAAACGCTTGGTCTGCTCAGCATACATCTGGGACAAGTCTATAAGTCTTTCACTGGGTCGGCCACCCTCTATCGCCAGACTCGCCCCTCACGCTCTGGATCTGTCGTATATGGATGACGACAAGGAAGAATGGCTTCCTGAAGAGTTTCCAGAGTACCCGACAACAAGCGTGCTCAACACAAGCTGTTTCATAAACTTTGTCCGATTAGGCGAGATCATCAACTCCTTGATGAGTTTAAATACATCAACTTCAAAGGGAGAAGATGGCCGTGGTAAGCAGGAAAGCCTGCATGCAGGGCTTGAACAATGGTTTGGAAATCTTCCAGAGGGCCTCAAGCTCGATCATCGCGTGCAGACATGCCCGCCTCCACACGTTCTGTCCTTGAACCTGCTTTATCACACCATTTTCATCGTTCTTTGGCGACCATATCTTCGCTCAGCCCACTTTGCTGAACGAGCCAAAGACATTTGCATCAAACAAGCAGAGACTGTTCACGAGATGTTCGTGCTGTACGGACGGTCATTCCAATGGACGAAAATGACATATCTAGTCAGCTATTGCGTCTACACGGCTGCGACAGTGAACATCGAAGAGATCAGATCGCATTCGCAGCTAGACCGACAAAACGCAGCAAAGCGTCTCGCAGTGACCTTAAGCATACTGGAAAGCGAGGTCAAGCAAACTCCTGGCATCCGTCGCAGCATTGATATTATCAGATGGCAGTTGCGTGCCTCGAATATGTCACCAGCTGCGAATCCACATCACGAGCCTTCACAGACGACAGACGCCGGTGTTTCCATTCATTATGGGGCTGTTGCAACTATGGAAAATGGCCAGTTGCAAATGCCGAATCAGATCCCGCCTCAAACTAGCGACGATCGTGCTCAATTCCTCTACGGTAATCCACCATCACAGCTCTCTGGCATATCAAACCATCCCAGTCCGATGTATGCCGCCTATGAGCCAGCATTCAACCAACCAGAATTTGGCTTGAACGGGCTTGAATACGCTGACACGGGCGCTGGATTCCATGCGATGCCTTGGACCTTTGATGATGCTTCAAACTTCAATTTCTCGTAGTGTGCTACGAATGGCAGCTGACGACTTTATGTCCACCTCATGATGCTTTGAGACTGGCTCGATCGCTGGGACGACAGATTGTACCACCGCGGTAGTTTCCATTGGTGGCACTAGGATACCGAGAAGAGGCGCATGCTGTTGGGTGCCTAGTGTATCACGCTCGCCAACGCTCCCCTGAGGCCAAGGACGTTTGATCGTGGCCTTCCACGCAAGTGCTGAAGCAAGATTAGTCACACGGCCGTTGTCATTAACAAGCAGCACTTACCTGGATCGAAGTACATATTGGTCAAGATCTGGTCATCCTCGACGTTGTACAGCTTGCGGATGGTCGCATTGGTGAGCAAGTTTGCGCGCTTTACTCGCAGATATGCCTCCTCCGAATTGAACATGACATCCAGCGTCAGCTCAAAAGGACCAGAGTTTTTGGACCTAACAACGCTTGCTATCTTGGGTAACGTCGCTTCCTCAGCAGGTATTTCCTTTGGCTTGATTGGAACCATAGTGCTCGTTCCCAGCGCAGCATAAGCAACAGGATCAATACCCTGGACAGGCTGTGCCTTTTCACTGGATCCGATGTCGTGATAGCTGACAGGGAATAACGACACTTCTTCGCCTGGCTGAAGGTCGACCAAATGGTACAAGCTGAACTTGAAGACAGGTCCTGCTTCTTGCTCGTGCGGAGAAAGCGGCGATGCAAAATTGCCTGTCGTGGCAATTTGATCGGGGTACGGAAAATGCAGAATCGATGCTCTGACATTGTTGGCAATTGTGTAGGAGAGTTCTTGCGTAGGCGCAAGCACTTCGCCAAGGACTCCAATCTCATGGGCAATCTGGACGCTAGGCTCGAGTGGGCCCATCACCGCATTTCGACCGTAAATCTGGTACAGCAGACGACAATGCTCCGATTGATCGAGTTCCGGGAAAAGTGACTGACTGTACTTCCTCACTCGCTCCAAGAAGTCATCGATCTGTCCTATGAGGATCGGATCTCTGATGCCACCCATGAAGATTGTGCGATAACCCAGCTTGGTGACACCTTCCAGCTTGATTTGGTATACCGGAGATGGGAAAAACTGCCCACCGCTAATTCTAGTGGTCTTTGGGGTGATTTGCTCGTATTTTGCACCATCCAGGACCAACACGCCTCCGGGGCCAGGGAGTCGATCTGGTCGAGTCTTCTCGTACAAAGTGTGAGCTGCCACAGAGAGCGGCGTGCATCTCTCCTCCGCGGCAAGTGGTGTGAGGTCGAAGGAGTCTTTTCGAATCGTTGCCACCATCGACCTTCCCCTAGGTACTGCGCAGAAACCACCACACTCCATAATCTTGCCCATGTGCCACGCAACACCTGGCTTGACACCTCTGGCTAAGCAGAAAGCCGCAAACGGTGCTGGATCGTAGGATCGGCCTCCAAGAATGATGTCCGGGTCGCCTTTCAGAGCATCTAGGTACGGCTCGCAGCCCATCTGGGCAACAACATCGACTGCAGAATGTACAACATCTTCGGTCAACGGCTCAACTGGACCACAGGGTCCGACCTTGCCAGCCCGAATGCGAGACGTTATCAGCTCGCGGTCAATCCCAGCATTGATGGTGGCGACTTTAAAGCTGTAGCCTTTGCTTTCCGCAATAGACTTCACGATGTCTAACATCTCCTGGACATGTTTATCGCTTCCGTCACCGCCCACTGATCCGATCAAAACCTTGATCTTCTTGTGATATGCTGCATTCAGGATCGGCTCCAGGTCTCGAACGTAAGAACCTCGGCCGCACGTCATCCTGTTCATCCCCAGCTTGTATGGACCTATGGCAACAGCATTGTTAGCGACTATCAACAGATTCGCGCTCTGCATCCTGGACATGTACTGACCTCCATCTGTAGAGCCGCTGTCCACCTGGAGACGATTACCATACTGATTAGCGATTGCTACGCCAATGCGAAAGAGTAGGGATGCGTACTATGATAGCCGATGGCTTATACTTCTCGACTCCATACCAAAAGTGATCGGATCGATACCCATAGCCCTGCGACGATTGAAGGAGACACGATTAGCAGATGTTCGAGTGAACTCGTAAGTTGTGTTGAAGGAGCGTACAAGCATGGCATTGGGCGTGAGTATGGTGAATTCTTCAGCCATAGTTGTTTGCATTTGTCTTGCTCTTGTTCTCTCAACTCTATGAAGAATACTGATATCGCGTACAGCACTTAAGAAGACATTGTGCAGTCGGCAATCCGGTAGTGGCAGTCCGATCCCGCATCTCTCGCGTGGCACAGTTGGGGAAGGGGCTCCCAAGTGGCATTTGTACCACCGTTCGGCATCTTTCCTAGCGCATTGTGGGGCAGAGGAGTTCGGAATCTTTCCAGCTTCTTGCAGGCATCCGATTGCTTGCAAATGGCTCAGGCTGACAATACGCTGTACAGCTCCTTCTGCCAGCCTTGGCAGCAGTCGTTCTTGTGGCCTGCTCCATCGAACGACTGTGCGTCTTGTCGTAGAATTTCTGGGACTTCTCTGCAATCTTCAGAGTACAATGGAGTCAAACGTTGCAAACGAGAAGGCCATCAGTGTCTCCGACCACATCGACCAGCTTCCACGCGCTGAGATGCACTCGACGATACAGTACGATGAGGATGAAGAGAGGAAAGCAGTTCGAAAGCTGGACATGCACCTCATCCCAATGTCAGTACTCGCCCTCTCGTATCACTTCAACTGCTAACCGCAGCTCAGAATATTCCTGATCAACATGGTAGATACTTTCCGACAAGACTGATTTGTGTTGGAGGTGGTCTCACTGAACCAATGCACAGTGTTCTTTCCTGGACCGCGGCAATATCGGTGAGTCGACTGCTTTCGTATCTTCAGCTCTCTTTTCTGACGAGGTCCAGGCAATGCTTACACTGGAGGTCTGAATAAGCACATCAAGTCAGATCAATTCGAATGGCTCATTACTATTCTGTTTCTCGGATATCTCTGCTTCCAATGGACGATTTTGGTGAGTCCTCGATTAGTTCACAGGGATCAAGTCATGATGGAAAGGACGCTGACTTTATCTCTTCCACTCTGCAGCTCTGGAAACTGGTTTCTCCTCCTGTGCTTGTGCTAGTCGCAGCATTAGGATGGGGGACTCTGTCCATGCTTCAAGGTACAGCAACTACTTTCGCTCGCGCCATGGTGTGCAGACTCGTTCTAGGAATTTTTGAGGCACTTTTTGCTCCAGGAATTCCTCTCTTTCTGGTAAGTTGTGAGCGAAGCTGGCTGACGCGGCAGCTGACCATGGCAATAGTCCTTCTACTACAATCGTAAAGAAATCGGGCTCAGATATGGACTCTTCCTCTCCTCCGCCGCTTTAGCATCCTGTTTCGCCTCAGCGTTGGCGTACGGCATCTTGCAGGCACATACTTCGATTGCAGGCTGGCAACTGCTTTTCGTAGTCGAAGGGTCGCCGACCATAATCCTGGCATTTGTCGCTTACTACCTCCTGCCATCACGTCCCAATCAGTGTCGATTTTTGACCGAACGAGAAAATGCCATCGTCTCCACAAGAGCGATCAAAGCACGAGGAGTGGAAGAGGACCGCAAACTCAACTTTAAACAAGTCTTCGCTGCGTTCTACGATTACAAGAACTATTTGAGCGCCATAATCATCTTCTGTCTCAATTCGACCTACAACTCCTTGCCAGCATTCTTGCCTACGATCATCGCGGATATCGGCATTGGAGACGCTTTGACTTCGCAAGGACTCTCTGCACCACCATACTTAGCAGCGTTCGTGCTCTGCATCTCCTTCAGCACTATTTCTGATCGAGTGGGAAGGCGTGGTATATTCATCTCTGGGCTGTGTAGTATGGGTGGACTTGGCTACCTACTGCTCAGCATCATAAACACCCCAGGTGAGTAGACTGTCCCCCACGATGAGGAGCTCCACCCATCAAACTCATGCTGACTGCCCATTCTTGCTTCCTAGGCGTTCGATACTTCAGCACATTCCTCGTCTGCGGAGGCTGCTTCCCAGCCGTGGCCTTGACTTTCACGTGGATGACCGACAACCAAGGCTCGGCATCGAAGCGTGGTGCAGGTCTTATCATCTTCGGAATGATTGGTCAAACTGGGTCAATCGCCGGCGCTCATTTCTTTCCAGCTTCAGAAAGGCCCAAGTACGTGAAGGGCATGGCGATCTGTGCTGCTTTGCTGTTCTTTGGTGCTTTGGTCTCACAAATTTTGAGCTTGTGTCTCAGAATGCAAAACAGATCAAGAGACAAGAAGTATGGGAAGTCGGATCCCAATGCAGTGCCGTCTGAGATATTCGATCTTGGAGATGAGCACCCAATGTATCGTTACATCACTTAAGGTGCAGCAGGGTCGAAAGATGAATGCCTGTTTCCATTTTCTTCCTTCATCGCCAGAAGTGATCCTGAGCTGTGTGCATTCTCGCGAGATCACGGAAGCCGTCAGCAAACGTCTGATACGCTTGAAGGTGCCAGATTATGTCGAGAGAATGAAGTTCTTTGTGCCCAATTGTAAACATTGGGCAGTGCCAAAGAACAGCGCGATAGCCAGCAAACATCACGATCGTCGATAAAGTATGGCCTTCAGCCAGTTCTTCAGTACATCACGCTCGTCAAACGCAAGATGGAAGCTAACACTCGACCCGCAGAGCCATTCTTTCAAGACCATTTCAACAACTACAGCGATAAGCTGAAATACGTTAAGGACCTGAAAAAAGAAGTCTTGGAGAAACGTCCACTGGTCGATGTGAACGGTCGCATTGATCAATTTCTCGATAGGCTTGAAGCCGATGCGCAGAAGAATCGCGTTGACCCGAGGCTTCAACACGATGCGGACATCATGGGCATGTTGGAGGAGATCTCCGAGCACTATGAGGATGAAGCTTTGGGTAGAAGAGCCGATGCACTTATCCATGCTCTTTTCCATATCGATACTGTGAAAGCTCCGAAGTGGCATGGTACCTGGGGAGAAGGCAAGACCATGGAGCACATGTCTTTTCATCAGACCGACAAGGGCAATTGGAGCGCCAGAATCGATCCAAGTTACCGGGTCAGTGAGAAGTACCAGCAAATCACCAAGATGGGCGCTCGGACACACGGTCATAACGACAACCACCCTGGTGTGGTCTTTGTCGGTCGTCTGGATATGATGGTCCAGGGCATGCACTCTCACTCTCAGGAAGGAGTGGTTTTCGACACCAGGAAAAAAGACCAGCAGACCGTGGTCGCAGTGATTTTGTCCAGCGACAAGCCCTGGAGAGACTTGAATAAAGATGGATTAAACCACGATGGAGGCAACACTCTCTTCTATGCTGCACCCGAAAGTGCAGTCATCTGCGGTCTGGAACCGGCGATCAAGCAGAGCGACAATAAGGGCAAAGCAAACGTCGATGACAATGGCGATGCCATATCCACCAAGGCATATCACGCACTCAAGAAATCCATCAATGGCGATCCCGTCAGAATCATTCGCAAAGCAGGTTGCAGTGATGTGTTCCCGAAGCAAAACAAGACCTACAGTGGATTTCGGTACGATGGTCTCTACCGAATCATCAATGAGGAAAGCCGTCGATCGCAGAACGATCCGTCCAAAAGTTACCCGGTGTTTGAGATGCGAAGACTGCCCGACTATTTGAATGAGGGTGCGTCACTCGACGACTGCATGTCGCGACCTGATGCAGATGATCTGCAAGAGTACGAGGACGCCATGAGGCCGATCATCAACGCTCGTCAGGCAAAAGAGTCGGGAAAGATCTTTGAGGAGGTCACACGATCCAAGAAGTGAGGAAATGAATAGTGAAGCATGATCTCTAGAGTCAGCAATCAAAAAGTCTTCCAATCCACACTCCCCTCCCAAACAGCCCCAACCTTAAAACAATCACTCTCACAAAACTTCTTCCCAACAAACTGAATTCCAATGGGCAACCTCACTCCCTTCCCTTTCCCCTCTTGATCCGTAGCATCCACAAACCCCACCGGCACAGTCAACGCCGGATGACCCGTAGAATCAAAAGGCGCAGTATTCGTCACCAACCCAACATTTCTCCCTAGTCTCTCGAGCGGTCCTACATTCTCCGGATCCTCGAATAACGGACATGCTGGAGATGGCAAAGTTGGCATGACAAGGAGGTCAACATCTTTGAGTGCGTTATCGTAGGCGTCGTTGATTTGGCGAAGGAGGTTATTTGTTTTGCCGTGGATGGAAGCTTTCCAGGCCGGATTGGAGTTTAGGTAGAGGTAGCGCATATAGAGGTTTTGAGCGCCGGGGCCGAGAGCGTCGAATTGGGTTTGAGTGAGGGAGGAGAGAGGTGGACGATCATTCAGATAGAGCATTTTCCGGCCTTCGGAGAGACCGAGCAGGCCGCTTTTCGTTCCTGAGAGTGGGAGGGAGAGCATCCAGACTTCTGCGGCATCGGTGTGGCGGGGAATGGAGATTGATTTGATTTCTGCGCCGAGAGTGGAGAGTTTGTCCACTGCGCGTTTGCAGAGGGAAGAGACGCTGGATTCCATGCCTGGGAAGTCAAAGCCTTCGGATAGGATGCCGAGCTTGATGCCTTGGAGTGGTTTGTCTTTTGGAGCGCTTGAGAGGAAGTTGTTGAGAGTTGATGTGTAGTTCATGTAGGTCTCTGGGAGGAAGTAGGGCTGTCTGTCGTCGATGCCGTCTTTGCCTGCAATGACATCTAATAACAATGCTGCGTCTCGGACGGTCTTTGTCATTGGTCCAACGTGGTCAATCGTGCTCTCGAGTGACAAGATGCCGGTGTATGGAACAAGTCCCCAGGTAGGTTTCAGTCCCACAATGCCGCAGTTGGCAGCGGGAATCTGGGCAAGTTATGTGGTCAGTACAAACCATTACAAATCTGCAGTCGGTATGACCTTACTCGAATGCTTCCTCCCTGATCACCACCCAAAGCCATGTCAACAGCTCCCGAACCCACGAGTCTTCCGCTACCTGAGCTAGATCCTCCACAGGAGTATCCATCGGCATAGGGATTCTGCACTTTGCCGGTACAAGACGTATCAGAGACGCCTTCCATGCCTAGATGGGAAGGAAAGAGTCAGTGATTCGATTGTTATCGAAGAGGTTGTTCCATGACTTACAAGCATTCTCACAAGCAGCTTTTCCAGTCACCAGCCCACCAGCATCAAGAATCCTCGTTGCAACGGTCGCATCAATTTCAGGAGTCCACTCAATCGCTTTCTTACCATTCGTACACCTGACACCCGCAAAGGCAATATTGTCTTTTAGTGCGATCGTCTTGCCTTCCAGCAACGTGCTTTTCGGCTTCGCAGCCTTGGCTTCAAAGAGAGTCCCCCAGCCGCCTTTGTCGGACTCTGCCTCACTGGCTGGAATGCGAATGTTAGTCCGAGGGTATGCATCGAGATCAGGCTTAAGAGTATAGTCTTCTGCGTTGGAGACTTTATCGATGGTACTGCCCAGGGAGCCGAGGAGAAGAGACCAGTCCTTGATGTGTGAGTCCTTGAGTTTTAGTCCTGAGTTGGCAGCCAGAGAAGTCACTTCTTCCGATGCTAGTGCTGATGAGTCGCTGTAGGAAGATCATTGGTAATCGGGTCTTATCGCCGTGAGGGAAAGGTGATACACTACTTACTCTCCTAGTGTTACCACCGACATCTTCTTGAATAGATCTGTTTGCATGTAATGAGCAGCGTCGATCAAATCCAGAAAAGTTTTGGAAGTGAAGTCGAAAGATTTTGAGCTGTGATGTACCTATCTTCACGATAGCTGCCGTATCTGGCAAGCCAAGCATGTGCCGGGCAACTCAATTCGCCGTCGGCTACCCTAGTCTTGATAAGGTACTTCACCTATTTTGTTTAGCTGTGGCTCGCGAGAGCGAGTTGTATTACCAGGCCAGCATTTTCAGTCAGCGGTCTTAATGTGCTATACCGACTACCACAGCTTCTCCACTAGCGCAAATGAGTCCGGCCTCTCCGGCGGGAACAGCGACAATCAGGCTGTCTCCATATTCCTCGTCATACGTCCAGACATCCCTCAGTCTGAGTCCAGCTTTTTGTAACAGCACTTCGAAATCCTCCTTGGTCCTCTCCATGGCAGCAAGCATCGTCATCATGGCAATGTCCATGCTCGCCTGTTTCCAAGTTGCGCCAACAGTCGGCATGACAACATCATCGATGATGACTACAGAGTCGGTAGCCATGGCCTGACGGATCTGGCTGAGGATGACTACGCTCGGCTCATCGTTCCAGTTGTGAATGACGTTTCGCAAATAGTAGACTTTTGCGTTCTTGATTGGCTGTTCTGTCATGAAGTCGTGCGGGACGATGTCAATGTCAAGAAGCTTCATCTCCTCTATGGTGGAAACTGGGATCATGTCTTGAGCGAGAGACAAATCTTCAGTGACCATCTTGCCTTTGAGATTCGGCTGATGCTTGCGAAGATCAAGGCACTGGTGACCCATTCCGCCTCCAACATCGCAGAACATAACCCTACCAGAAGCGACGTCTCTTTCTGAAAGGATCAAATCTTTGACTGACACCCGACGTTCCCAGACACTGCGCTGACCCATACGCTGTGCTGCCATGAAAGCCTGTCCAGCTTTGGCGTTCTCGGGATTGTGTTTTCGCCATTCGAAAACCGGCATCTCCGTCTTGTAGGCCAGATTGAATGGCGTGGACGTCGCCGAGGATGGGTTGCGATAGTTCGTGGTAGCAAGAAATCTGGGTATGGCTTGATATGCTTGGGTCATAGTGAGCGAGTAGTGCTTTATCCCCGCCTGAAAGTTGGGCAAAGATAGATTGTGCGTGATGTTCGAGGCGGTAAAGGTACTGTCTGGGTTCTGCGATATCATGCCATAGGAGCTCAAGCAGCGGACGATGCGATCTGCGGAGTGTGTCAATGGTACATCGATCGAGCATGCCTTGAAAACACACATAGCAGTGTCTGATCAGCACCAGTCTCTAAGGCAAGCTCGCCCACAGTCCAATCCTTGTCTTGCTTTGCAGTAAGCACTTGGAAGAGGTGTAGATCGATGCCCGTCTGTGCCATGGCAAGCGGTAGGTGCTGCCTCACTGGTTAGATGTCATCAGTTGTTAGCCTCTGAATGCACTCACGCCATGATATAATCTCTGCGCAGTGTCCTGGCTGCTCTCTACAGAATAGAGCAGGTCGAGTGCTGCGTTGTAAAGATCTTTTCTAGCAGCTGGATCCTGAGGAGGGTACCTGGCTAAATCCCTGATGATGCCTACTTGAGTGGAGCCCATTGTGCAATCAAATCAAGGAGTCAGCTCGAAAAGACATGCAAAGCCCTTAGAGGAAGAGAGAGACTTTGCAGCGGATCTGCGAATGCTTTTGTATTCCGCCGCCATGCACGCCAGGTACAGGATACTGACGTGTCATTCAACTGGCGGCATCAGTGGCGTTGCGTGCAGGTGTGTTCGACTAGTCGGACAACCATGTCGACTCAGCTCTGCCGCTACCATGTTTTGTCCATCTGAAGAACGGCGAGATGTTGCGATCCAGATGTCCGGAAGGTAAAGTAGGGCCAAGCTACAGCGCCCAGGCCACGCCCAGCATGGCCCATGGAGAATGCTCTCGTCTGTCAAGGGCCACTCTATCGGAGGGTTGATCGGCAGGCTGCCCCGGAAGTGCGAAGAGCGCTGTTTCTAACTTGTTCCTGGTGGCTTTTTTCCTGAGCACGGCTGTTGACACATCAGCATCCGCTAGGTAGCCGAGTTGCGCCTCAAAGGGGGTTTGAGGCTCCGAAAACCGAAGTACGTGCTCTGAAACCGAGAATATAGTGCTATGTCTATCGACTTGAGAGCTTCCAGTCCTGCTCTAGGACTCAAGGCTGGAGAGCACTGAGATGTTTACGTGATTCGTAATCCTTAGTACGGCCGTATTTGCAGACTAATCGGTGAATGGCCTGGCCGCTCAGAAACCAGTCGTTAGCTTGCACGTTCATGGGAGATTGCTTTGCTATAGCCGTCTGTACGGACGCTAGTTCGTGCACCACCTGAATCGAGCGGCTT
This sequence comes from Pseudocercospora pini-densiflorae CBS 125139, assembly GCA_000504365.2. Taxonomy (NCBI): domain Eukaryota; kingdom Fungi; phylum Ascomycota; class Dothideomycetes; order Mycosphaerellales; family Mycosphaerellaceae; genus Pseudocercospora; species Pseudocercospora pini-densiflorae. Next base: position 10,922 of record KZ107817.1, on the reverse strand, counting down.
TCCCCAAATCGTGGTCCATGACAAGGATCCGGTGCGACGTCCGAGAACTTCGAGCGGCCTGAGCAGAGTCCAGGATGTCTGTGAATGGCCAGATCAAACGACACAGCAATGGCACTCCATCGTCCGTCATGGCAATACTCTGACCTGACCAGGACGATGACCATCAGTCAGTGGCTGATGCTTTTTCTGTCATGAGGCGAGCACCAAGAAGACCAAGACGGACTTCGTGCGCGTATCGCTGGAACCACGGCCCCGATTCTGATGTCCGTTTGCCAAGGTCAGCTCGTTGTATGAGACTGTGAGAAGCTGGCAAACGCAGTCACGCGGGATCCGACATTCCATGCTGGATGTCCTTTTGTCTGCATGGGAGATGGATGTCGGAGGAGATGCGCCGCGGATAGATAGAAAGAAGGGACTGTTTTTGGTGTGGAAATAGGGTTGAGAGGAGTTGAGTCCGGCTCTCGGTGCTTGGCTGGCTGGGACAAGGGTTCGTGACAGCTCAGCTCGTTGTCGTGCACAATCATCAGCATCCAGAGACTTGCGAAAGAAGACGAGTGTCCAAGACGAACATCTCCGAAATCTATACGGCCCCTGATTTGACCTTCGTTCATCGCGCATGGGCGGCTTTCGCGCCATCTGACATCGCTCCCAGACTTTTGAGCTACACTGCGCAGGATGTCCTCACCAACGCTGGTCGAACAACTCTCACACTATGTCCTTGACGGCTTCTGGCAGCTAGGCAATTGCTTCAATTGTTTCCCTTCTACACCATCGCTCAAGATCAACGGCCGATCGTTCAAGATCTTGCGACTCCTTGGAGAGGGTGGTTTCAGCTATGTCTATCTGGTGCAATCACCCGGTGACCCGACCCTATACGCGCTCAAGAAGATACGATGTCCCTTCGGCCAAGAGTCGGTTGCGCAAGCATTGAAAGAAGTCGAAGCATACAGCCTCTTCACGCCTCACCCAAACATAATACATGCCATTGACCACAGCGTCGAAAGCGAGCGCGGCGATCCCGGAAACAAAACAGTTTATATACTGCTCCCATACTACCGCCGAGGCAATCTACAAGATGCAATCAACGCGAATCTTGTCAATCGCGCGCGCTTTCCCGAACGTCGATTGATGGTCTTATTCCTTGGCGTTTGTCGCGCTCTCAAGGCCATGCACCAATATCGTGCGCAGGGCGCACCCGGTGGAGAGGCGAGCCGCAAGAAGGCGAAGAAGGTGCGACAAGAAGCTGCACGCGCCGACGCGGAAGCAGAAGAGGAAGTCGTGCATGCAAATCAGAGCAGGAGACGATCGCAAAGAGAAGATGATGACGATGATGATGCTCAAGCGCCTTTGATGGACGGAGAGGTCATGGCTGCACAAGAAGGCGTCCCGGAAGGTGGCATGAGGAGCTATGCACATCGAGATATCAAACCTGGTAACATAATGATTTCCGACACTGGTACACAGCCAATTCTGATGGATCTCGGATCATTGGCGCCTTCGCCAACCCCTATTACAAGTCGAGCGCTAGCATTACAGGTGCAAGATCAGGCAGCGGAGCACAGTACGATGCCATATCGAGCGCCAGAGCTGTTCGATGTTAAGACTGGAACTGTGATAGACACGAAGGTCGATATATGGAGTCTTGGGTGTACATTGTACGCGTGCTTAGTCGGCAAATCACCATTTGAAGCACGAAGCGAAGAGACAGGTGGCTCACTTTCACTCTGCGTACTGGGCGGTGACTGGAGGTTTCCAGACGAGGGCCCAGCTGAGGCGAAGCGAGGCAAGCAGCGCGTAAGCGATGTCGCTCAAGCTGCACCCAAAGAAGACTCAATCTCAGAACCAGTGAAAGAAGTGGTGCGCAAGTGTTTGATAGTGGAGCCAGAAAATCGTCCAGACATTGATCAACTCATATCAATGGTGGAAGAAGTGGTGGCCGCTTTACCAGATGATGGTGACGCGGCCTTGGACATCGAATAGAGGCGCCTTCACGGCAGTTGTACGGTACAGAACCAGATCTGTTATGATATGAGGCATGCAATTCTGTCCGGCAAGCCATTCGGTCTGTCCGGTTACTAGCCCTCTGCTTCCAACCTGCTTCCTTGCGACGTGCCTTCCCGATCCGCTCAAGCGCGCGGCTCACAGAGTTGTACCTGCATGGATGCCCCGCTTCCCGAATCGACACCTCGAGAACGTAACGCATTGATGAGAAGCTGACGCCTACATTCCGCACTTTCAATCCTTTGTGAACCTCGACGAAGCCTTGTTTGCGGACTGTCGCCTGACTGTGGCTTGCAGTGCTGCCGACACGGCTCCGCTACTTGCCGGACACCTGGATGTACACAGCCCTATACCGTGTTACCTAGCCAAAAGGAATCCCTGTCAGAGCCTGCTTTCCTGCTTCTCTCCGCACAAATGGTCAGACGTGCAATGAAGTTCACTCCAAAGGTGCTGCTCTCAGCGCCGCGACGGAGTGCAGGTGTCCCAAATGCCAAAGGCACCAAAGTCCTCTACACCGTCAGCACATACAGCTTCGAGTCTCACAGCAAGACGACTGAACTTAGGGTGCTTACAGTAGAAACCGGAGAAAGCCAGGAGCTGGCCAAAGATGACGACATATCCGATCTCAATTGGCTGGACGATGATAACTTCGCCTGCCTCCAAGCAGAGAAGGATGGTACAACGAGCCTATTTATTGCAAGCGTAGCAGAGGTCATCAAGAAGCCTAAGCTAGGAGATAGCCACTACATAGCTGGCAAGATCCCTGGACCCGCTTCCAACCTCAAGGTCAAGCAGTTGGACGATCATAACTATGCTGTCGTTGTCTCAGGATCAGTCTCACCGGATGGCACATTTTACAATCCGGAAAAGGCATCAAAGACTCACTCCACTGCCAAGCTTTACAGCAGTCTATATGTGAGGCATTGGGACAAATGGACCACGAAAGAGAAAAATGCACTTTGGTACGGCCAGATCAGTAGGAAGTCCCACGGAGGCAAGTTCAGACTGTCGGATCTCTCGAACCCCATCCCTGAAGGACTGGAGTGCCCCATTCAGCCCTTCGGTGGCACTGACAACTTTGATTTGAGCAAGAATGCCATCATTTTTGTATCGAAAGATCCAGACGTGAACCCGGCTCTGAACACCAAGGTAAGAAGGAAGTCAGGCTGACAAGATATCGTATGCTGACGCCAGATTTCACGCATCTAGGAGAATGTGTACATCGTACAAGTCGGCGATTGGGGTAGCAAGAAGACTTCTCTGATTCAACAAGTCATCGTGCCTGGTTTTCAAGGTGCCGCGTCCTCGCCAGTCTTCAGCCAAGACGGAACCAAAGCTGCATTCCTGATGATGAAGACTCGCGGATACGAAGCAGATAAGAATCACATCTGGGTAGTACCTGATCTGTCTGGGCCAAATTTGACACCACTACGAGCATTCGCCGAAACAGAGATGGGTGATTGGGATCGTAGTCCCGGGTCTATAGTATGGAGTCATGATGGGAAGCACCTGCTTGCCACGGCAGAGGAGTATGGGACTGGGAAACTTTTCCAGATCTCAGGTGATCTGATTCGGCAAGAACCTCGCATCCTGACTCACCGTGGATATATTGGCGACGTACGACCACTTCCGGATGGTCGCATCTTCGTTACTGGTAGCTCACTCAGCGACAATTCATTCTACGCCATTGTCGATCCTCTCATTGCCCCACACCCTGGTCGTCCTCAAACGGATGCTTTACTTGCTTGGACTCACTCTAACTCTCAAGACGGTAGCAAGTTTGGACTCAAACCAGGACAAATCTCTTCGATATGGACTCCTGCAAGCAATCCCAGAGTCAACGAAGAGGTCCACAGCATTGTTGTCTACCCGAGCAACTATGACAGGACTAAGACTTACCCTGTTGCATATCTGATCCATGGCGGTCCACAAGGCGCTTGGGGTGACAGCTGGTCTACCCGATGGAATCCCGCCGTCTTCGCCGAGCAGGGCTATATTGTGATAGCGATCAATCCTACTGGAAGTACTGGATATGGGCAGGCGTTCACTGATGCTATACGGCGCAATTGGGGTGGTGACCCATATCAGGACATTGTGAACGTCTTCAACTGGGCAAAGGCCAACATTCCTGAAGCCGACCACAATCGTGCTGTGGCGCTGGGAGCAAGCTATGGCGGCTACATGATGAATTGGTAAGTCCCACACTACAACTGTGATGCCGTGCTTGAGACGCTGACTTCTAGCAGGATCCAAGGCCATGATCTCGGCCGGCAATTCAAAGCGCTCGTCTGTCACGACGGCATCACCTCCTTTACTGGTGGCATGCTTGCGACAGAAGAGCTATACTTCCCCTTCTATGATCTCGGTGGCACTCCATGGTACAACCCAGGTTTCAAACCCGCACCAGGCGACCCTGAATCTGCTGCTGCTCAAGGCTACGCCAACTTTGGCGCCTCCTCGACATCTGCTTGGCGACAATGGGACCCATCCGAACACTTTGCTAATTGGTCTACACCTCAACTCGTGATCCATTCCAGCAAGGACTATCGCCTCACCATCGCAGAAGGTCTGACTGCATTCAACGTCCTGCAAGCAAGAGGCGTCGAATCGAAGTTCTTGACATTCCCAGACGAGAATCACTGGGTCTTGAAACCTGAAAACTCCCTTGTATGGCACAAAGTTGTCTTGAACTGGATCAATCATTACGCTGGTCTTCCACCCTACGCGGAGGAAGATGAGGACAGTGATGAGTTCTTCGGCGGTCTGCGTGAGTCCGAGGAGATCGTGGAAATGGAAGGCAGCGGAATGGTCTCGACCTAGTATGTGAGATGGTTGCGAAACATGAAGCAAAAGCTACGTAAAAGGTTATGCGGGCTCTAATCGACACCAAGTGTCTCTGCCACAAACGCCTTCGTGAACTGTTGAACTGCTTCCTCTGACCTCCAGTCCGTCCAATTATGGTTAAACAAGCCCCAAGTCTCATCATAATCTTGAATTCCTTCACGGACGTAGTAACTCCCCGCTAATACCCATTGCATCCAACCTCCCGGACCTCCTGAGAGTGATGTGAGATACTCTTTGATGCAATCCGGGTATGGTTTCTTGAAGTTTGTGCTGTTCTGCTCGTATCCAAACTCTGTCAAAACGACCTAACCACGTATCAGCACCAGACAACTCAACAATCTGTATGGTTTGAGGTGCACTTACAGGAGCGATATTCTTCGCCGTACTCGTCTCAGAAGTATCCATAGCATTATATCCTTGCTCATACATGTTGAAGCTCTCACAACTTCCACTATACCCAGTATTATAATTATGTAATTCGAAAACAATTTTATCCGAACAAGTGAAATTTGATATATTGAAAACTTCCCCATCTCCCGTCAAATCCAATCCAGCAGTATCAACGGATCCGAATTCGCTTCATTTATAGAATTCGCTGCGGCAATCATATTCGGGTACCAATCTTTCCAGCCATAATTGAAGCGGACCGGAGAGGGAGAGTCAGGTTGTCGAAGTTCATTTCTCAAAGCTGTTGAGACGAATGCGGGCCAGGAGAAGGCGTGGGTAGACATGTAGGTTAAGCCCCGGATCCAGTTTGTTGTGTTGAAGTAGGTGTCACCGAACCAGGCGTTTCCGTCGGAGGTGGAGCAGCACCATTCACCTGGAATGAGAGTTAGTCGATTTGGTGAGATGGGCTTGGCAGGATGATCACCTTTTGACATGTGGTTATCGAGATGAACGTAGATCTCTTGCTTTGCGCATTCTGCGGCTATGGCGTCGAAGACTTGAAGACGGGTGGTTTCTGCTGTGAGATCTGGGTTGTTGGTGAGGATCTGATTGAGGATGATGGTTGCGTTATCTGATCCCAGAGCTTTGGTTAATGCTCCAGAGAGCGTGGAGTCGGCGGTTGAATTGAAGATGTCGTCTATCATTTCGATTGCATATGTGAGACGAATCACGTTCATTCCGAGTTCTTTGATCTTGGAAACGATTGTTGATATGGCTTGGTACTGGAGACCTTCTGGGATCATCACATCTGCGGCTCCAGGCCAATTGATGCCGGCATATACGACTTTGTGGCCTCTTGTATCGATGATGTCACGGCCTGAGGTTTTGAAGGGAGCGTAGGGCCAGGCATCTTGTCTTGGTCCGAGTTCTGCTTTTGTTCGGCTACCGTCCGCTAAAGCCAGCAATGCTGTAGCAGTGATAAGAAGCTGTAAAAGCATCTTTTGTGTGTATTTGAATGCTTCGATGGTTGACAGTACAGGATGCTTGCCCTCACATATAGCGTCTCATCACTCGTAACCAAGACGGACACAAGCACTTGGCAGCTCCGGACAGTTGCTCTACGGAGTGTACAGGTGGTGGAGTTGCTGTGGAGACAACATGTTCCTGGCCTGCGAGAAGTGATAGATCTACATCGATAATCTGGCGATGACTGGGATGCAATGTCACGTTCCCATTCGGCCCGCACCACACCGAAAGATTCGACCAGGCACACTCTCATGGGTGTTAGCAGAAGCTGCCGAAATCTTGATTGAGACATGCATATGCATACCCCACCTATTTCCGAATTCTATCAATATAGCCGGTGCAGTACTTCCACAAGTGTTGTGATCGTAGGCAATCATTTTGGCAGAAGGCCGAGCACGCACCCTATCGCACTCTATGTTTCTGAATTTGGAACGTGAAGGCTGTCGCTCGGCACTTGACCTGGTGCTTTTTAGCAATGCCAGGACCGCAGGCGCCAGATCCAACGCCAGCTGTGGCCACATCCAGTCGCAGCAGCAGGACATCTTCTTCGACCAGATCGCAAGGATGCTTCGCTTTGTCCAGAGTCTGAGGAGTATGGTGTCCTGCTGCCCACGAGAACTTCGCATCGTCATCCAGTCTTATTGCCGTCAAACCCAGACCATCGTCGTCACTAAACGCCACCTTGGACGCGCCCATTCTGTTTCCGCTCTCTTGTGGGACGTCGTAATTCGTGGAAAGGTCCGTAATGTTGGAAGTGTAGACGCCTCTTCGCTGAGCCGCCTGTTTGTCGGGATACGATTCTCCTGGTCCAAGCCCCACATAATCCGCTTTCACGAGTGCCTTGTTTAAGCGCAGGTCGAGTCCAATTCTGGGCACAGTCTCTGGTACTTTGCCAGATGGCTCGAGCTTGACATCAATAGTGAGAGCCTCCGAGGCGGTGATGCGATAGGTGATTCTAGCGATCCAGCCCCAATCCAATACGGGCGGTGAAAGGAAAGTCGTGCACTGTACCTCTACCTCGCCGGGTCCTATTCGATTGATTTGGGCAGAGCGAAGCTGCGAGGTCATAATGTCCAAGCCGAAGCGTTTCCAATATGGCTCATCTCGAGGACGATCGTTGTCAGTGGGAGCCCGCCAAAAACCAGGAATCAGTGCGCCCTTTGATGTAGCACCAGAAATCACAAGTGGCTTGCCTTCAGAAATCCACGACTGAAGTTGGCCTCTCGTCCGGTCGAACGTCATTTCAAAAGATGCTGAGCCAACCTTCCATCCAGTGCGTGATGTGCTTACTTGCAGAGTCTCTCCACCCGCAATTGGTCGAGGAACTACTGTCGAGCTCTTCGCTGTGAATAGCTGATGCTGCGACCATGCCACTTCATGTCCTTGATCGCTCCAGATTGACGTATCTTTCAATCGAAGACTTACGGTCAACCAGGTCTCTGAGGTCGAGCTGATTTTCGAGATTGCTTCTGGTAGTGGTAGTGAGTGCTTCTCGCCAGGTCCAATATTCGGAAGCTCAAGAGTGCCAGACAGGAGCAGTGTAGCCTTGTCGCCGAATGATTCTACCTTGTAGGTTGCTCTCAGATGATCCAGATTGGCGAAGTCATAAAAATTGTGGAACCACAACTTTCGGTCCTGCATTTCGACTTTCACAGGCTCAATGACTTTCTTGAATTCAGTCAGCCCTGGTGTAGGCGTATGATCGCTGAAGCACAGGCCGTCCTATGCTCAGTTAGTAACGAAATTGTGACAAGTATTATTTGCCAGATCGTACCATAACGAACGTGCCATCATGAACAACCTCATCAAAATCGCCGCCATAGGCGTAGTATGATTTACCATCCTTGTCTGACTTCCACAAGCCATGACTACACAAACATGGTCAGCGCTTCTGTTGGCGATGTAGACCACTATGCCCAACTTACTTTGCCCATTCCCAGATGAACCCTCCTTGCAGGCGGGAATAATTGCGGAAGGCATCTTGATAGCCTTGCAGATTGCCGGGTCCATTTCCCATCGCATGCGCGTACTCGCACAGAACCACTGGCTTTTCGAACTTTCCATTTGTGACACCTTCGGTCTCGCAGAGTTTGATTAGTCTTTCCACGCTTGGATACATGTAAGAGAACATATCGGCAGAAAGCGCTTTCGCATCGCCCTCGTAGTGCACGGGCCGAGTAGGATCGATAGACTTGGCGTATTCGTACATTGCTTTGTGATTCTGCCCGTAGAATGCTTCATTGCCCAGAGACCAGATGACGACGCAAGCATGATTCTTGTCACGATTCACAACAGCGGCCATGCGATCAACGTACTGTGCTTTCCACGCTGGATTGTTGGAGGTATATTCGGCGGCTTGAGGGAAGGCAAGCTTCTTTCGTTCTTCATAGTCCATCTCCTCTGGAATGTCAAGAGGTCGAGCAACTGCATCGTAGAATCCATGGCATTCCAAGTCAGCTTCATCCATCACCCAAAAGCCCAGCTCATCACAGAGGTCTAGCATTCGAGGATCTGGCGGATAATGGCTGCAGCGAAGCGCATTGATATTATGCTTCTTCATCAAAAGCAAATCTTCTCGAATGAAAGAGAGTGGTACAGCACGACCAAAGCGTGGATGATGGTCGTGTCTGTTGACGCCTTGCAGTAGAATTGGTCGGCCGTTGACGGTGAGTAGACCATCTTTGATCTGAACTTGTCTGAAGCCCACTCGTTGCTCAATAGTCTGATAAGCCTCACGACTACCTCGAGGAAGCAACGAGATCTCCAGATCGTATAGCTCGGGATTTTCGGCGGTCCATTTCCTGGGGTTTGTGACGTGCAAGGTATGAGAGACGGTGTTAGAGGCAGCACTTGGCGAAAACACAGCGTGTTGTATGACACGTCTTCCGTCCTTTGAGTCTCGCAGTGCCAACGACACATCAACTTCAGAATCCAGTGTAAGCTCAAGCTTGACTTCAAGCGATGCGTCTCGATATTCATTGTCTAGTCTTGTCTGTATGAAGAAGTCTTCAATCCTGGAAGAGGGTAATGCGAGTAGGTATACGTCCCGAAAGATTCCAGATAGCCACCATTGATCTTGATCCTCAATGTAAGAGCCGTCGCACCACTGATAGACACGGACAAAGAGTTCATTCTCGCGATCAAACCTGACGAGGTTTGAGATGTCGAATTCGCTCGAATTTCGGCTTCCCTGATGATAACCAACAGCAGTTCCATTCACCCAGACGTGGAATGCACTATCCACACCCTCAAAGCGAAGTCTGAGGCTGGATGATGTCGACCATGACTTCGGAACGTGGAAGGTACGCTTGTATGTTCCTGTGGGATTTTCCGTAGGCACATGAGGAGGGTTCACTGGAAATGGATACTGAACATTTGTGTATTGTGGAGCACCGTGGCCCTGCAATTGCCAATGTCCAGGTACATTGATCTTAGACCATTCGACAGGTGAAGGCACTTCATCAATGTCCAGACTAGCTTGAACAGTAGCATCCGACGCAGTAGACATTGGGCTTTCTGGAGTGAAGTTAGCCTCCAGAGGGATATCTGGAGTCGGCGCATGCTGAGCCGTGGGAGCAAGGTGAAAGTCCCAGGTACCGCTCAGCAGCAAAGTCTCCGGAGGCAGATAGTATGCACGCGTAGGCAGTCGATTTCGTTGGAAGACTTGCTCGTTGGCGTAATCGGGGAGTTCTCCCGTTTCTCCTGTCGTAGACGCCATCCTGGAAAGTGTGGACAATCTGCAACAGACAGCCACGATGAAGTGTCGACCTGAAGATCAAGAGGTGAAGTCCCTCAGTGAAGAATCTCCCCGGACCGAGACGGACTTGACAAGGTGGAGGAGTAATGCTAGAGACGCCTCAGGGTGGAAAGAGGAACTCGTGACAGCGCCATTCTTGGAGCCGATATCTGTTCGACTGCCAAAGTAGCTGGCGAAAACGCAAGCGTTCCATGCTCGAACATGCGAATGCCATGTGTAAAGCTCCGATAATAGAGCATGTTTACTATGGGTCAGCTACATAATTGTTAGTCCTATAGATCCGTACGTACGGTCAATTTAGTAGTAGCGCTTAATTACAAGCGGTTAAGTAAATGTTCTCGTCCCGTACGCCCTATAAGCTACCTATACGTATAATTTAAGGCCTTAGTAGGCTCTTAGTCGCGTTTGTATTACTAAAGCGCGTCTTCCGCGATACGTAGAATTGCTATAGATATACTAGATATAGCGCAGATAGCTATATTGCTAGAATAAGAAGAGTTAGAGCTTCTAGTACTATAGCGATAGGTCCGCTATATACTAGGCTAAGAATCGTACTAGTTTCTATACTACGAATAGCGACTCGATAACTAAGATCTAGTAAATTATCGTAAAGAATATCGCTTCTATCTATAGTAAATACGTCGATTAGTACTGCTCTTACTTAGTAACGGAGAGATAAGAATATTTAACTCGCTAGACTATTATTACGTATCTAGTCCTAAGAAAGCGTTATAGAAACTATTTTATTAATTAGGTTAATCCTATTAGGTAGGATTAACTAGGATTAACCCGATTAACCCGATTAACTCGATTAATAAAAATATACGTCGTTAACTCTATTAGATAGAATTAATAGGTTCTAGGAATTCTAGAAAATCTTAGGTTAAATTTTCTAAGATTCTCCCTA
>KZ107816.1:0-34530 GCA_000504365.2 Pseudocercospora pini-densiflorae CBS 125139 | reverse complement strand
AGCGAATAGGCTACGAGGGCGCGGCCTTTAGAAGAGAAGCCTATATTAGCTATATATAACTAGTATATAATCGGCTTAAGTAAAGCTAGGGTCTAGGTACCTTAGGTAGAGCTTAGCGCTAGCCTAACTTCCTAATCTTCCTCCCTCTTCTCTTAGAGCTCTATTAAATACTATATTTATTTACTAACTACTATCTACCTACTTATATAACCTATATTATAGCGATCGAGTCCTAGATCTATTCTATTTATATACGAGTAGAAGTTAGGTTTACTAGTAGCCTTCTTACGATCCTTACTAGTATAGTAGTAGTATTTACTATCGTAGTTTAAGCGTATATCGAAGAATTCTTTATTATAGTAATCGTAGTACTTAAGCTTTAACTTCTTAAGCTTACTATATATTATCTAGTAGTACTATAAGTCCTATTTAGTAAGGGTAGGTACCTTCTTAAGCTAAGCGTAGAATATAGTATTATCCTTATTATTAGCTTAAATAAGGTATATAAGGTCTAACTACTCGCTATCGCTATAAAGAAGGTTCTATTCTTAAAGCTTAAATAACTACTACTCGCGTTCCTTATATATCTACTTAGTATATACTACTCGATTATATATCGCCTACTAATATACTTTCTCTATATTATTATTACGATCTTCTTCTTCTTCGTATTAATCTTTAATAGATCGAGGCTATATAGAACTAGTATTATAAGCGTAAGTAACGTAGCGTCGTAGATACTTAGAATAGTTATTATTAATAGTAAGCTAATTATTCTATTAAAACTTAATATAATAAGAATCGTAGCGACTATAGATATACTACTTCTACTCCTAATAAGGATCTATATTAATAGTCTTATTAGTATAATATAGATAGATATCTAAGCCTTTCTATATATATAGATTATTCTTCTATAGATACTTATACTTTTTATAATTAAAGTATAGTAGTAGTACTAGAGCGAGTATCGGAGGATTATTTAAAGTCGTAATAGTACTTATAGGCTACTAACTTACTAAGAAGATAGTAGTTAGTTATCGCTATCTCGAGTATACTTACGCTTATTCGTATACTCTATACGAGTATTACTCTATATAAGAAGTCGCTACTATACCTCTACTTTAGTCTCGCTACTACGCTTACTACTAGATAGTATATCCTCTAGTATTATATCGTCCTACTACTAAGTATTCTTATACTTAAGAGTAGAAGGCCTTATAGATTAAGAAGATAGTAGATTATTAGATATTTAAAGTAGAGGCTAACTAGCGCTAAGTCGAGCTCTATCTATAGCCTTCTACTTCTAGTACTTATTATACGTCTTCTAAAGCTTTAGATTACTAGTATTATAGTCGCGAGTACTATTCTAGAACTTAGTCTTATTCTTTATAACTTTATATTTACTATACTTCTATATACTACTAAGAAGCTACTTATCGTCCTTATCTATAGGTAGCTAAATATAAGCGCTAGATATAGTAGGCTTCTATAGAGGCTATCTATCGCTATTATCGTCTACTATACTACTAAGTATTACTATAGTATATCGATATACTATAGATTCTCGAGATTTACGAAGTTTATATAGAAAGATAGACTTAAAGGAGATAGTAGAAAGAATACTTATAGTACGTATTATCTTCTTATATTTATTTACTATATATCGGTCTATTTACTTAGAAGATATATAAGAATATCTATAAGAAACTATAAGAAAGTATATTTAATCCTTTATCTTTAAGATATATATAAATATAGTAATATTATCTTCTAGTCTATTTATAGAGAAGATCTCTATAGATCTCTCTCTTCCGCTATACTTAGCCTTCTACTCTATTTAAGGTATATATCGACCTATACCTCGTAGGCTTAGCGGCCAATTACGTAGCGTATTTATAGTATACTACTATATAGGTATTAGTATTATAAAGTTAAAGTTTAAGCCTTAGGCAACTGGCATTTTAATTTCTACTAATTAGATCGTAGCTTAGCGAAGTGTCTGTAGCTAAGAATAGATCGCGTTATTACATTTCGGACGGCCTAACCTCCGCTTCGCTATGGAAGGCTCTATCGCCCGAAATGCGCTGCCGCTCAATGATGCACCCGCTTGCAACTCCTTCCTATTCGATGTCATCTTTCGAAAAGACCAAAACCACTCATGCTCTAAACTTCAAATCAACCATTACGAGCGCTCCTGCTATTCATCCATCTCAACATCACTTGTTGCTCCCCTCTCACCACTCAATGATACGTAATCCTCCGAACATCAGCATCATCATCCCAGCGTCTCGGTGCGATATGCACGGTCCACAGCGGACAATCATCCTCTCCATCACTTTCCAAAAACTCCCTCATGCGCCTCTCAACCAGTGGATCGCGCACGACCTGTTCGCTCTGGACCCATCTGAGTCCCTTGTCCGTCGTGAGGTAGTATCCTCCTCGAAAGCACCAAACGATCTGCTTGCTACCGATGCCAGCATTCTTGAGCGCAGCACGAAGTGGCCTCCACATCTCGCCTCGTCCAAGAGACTTGTGCTCGTCTTCGCGGGACATAATCCATGTGATTTCGAGGATTTGGATGGATGCGGTCAGGGTGACCGGTGTGGTTGTCAGGTAGTCGATGAGTGGTTCTGTGTCGGCATGAGCGCCTTTGCTACCATCGTGCTTGATGGTAGTCTTGATGTGGTGATGCTTCGAATGCCAGATCAATAGTGTTTCTTCGCGGAGCAAGCGACAGGCTTGAACGAGTCCTGGTACAGCTTCGGACATGGAGATGGACTCGATGTCATCGAAGACGTAGTCGTAGATTTCGTTCCGAAGCTCGCCTGCGATTCTGAGCAATGGTGGTGGTGCTGTCGAGGCGATAGGGCTCGCCATGATGTTGAATAGTGCAGGAACTGTTTCGGGGAATAGGTGCTCTTCTTGGTGTATTGCTGTAAGGATTTTCACGGCTGAAGCCGATGCCGAGTCTGTACGTAGGTACTGCGAAGGAATCAATTCAAAGAGCGCTGTTTGAGGTAAAGCGAGTTGCGAGTCCGTGCGCTGTCACAGGCACATGCAGCCGCAGCTGCATTCGTGACCTCACATGCCCCTCACTGTAATTTTGTGTAAATCTCATAGAGACCTTGTAAGAAAGTGCTGTTATTCCTCCACATCTAGAGATCTCATCAGCTATCTTAGCAAAGCACAAGTTGTCTATAACTTCGCTCCAACTGGCATAAACCTCATAGCTTGCCTCACACCAAGATCAGCCAGCACCTCTTCTGCACCTCCGAGGATGGCATCAAACTTATAAGTCCTGTTGAACATCTCCACCACCTTACCCATACCGGTCTGTGTCAAACCACGTCCACCAAAGATGTTCGTAGCATTATCCGCGATCTCGTGGGCGCTTCTCGTGCAGAAAGTCTTGAGCAGTCCAATGGGTCCCGACAGTTGCTTCGATTGCTGGTCGTAGGACATCTTGGTCATCTGGTATGTGATGCTCTCGATCCAGGCTTGGTTGGCTTCGACGTTGGAGATCATCACGGCGAGCTTTTGTCGAATTACGGGTTGGTCGATGAGTCGCTTGCCGAAGACTTGACGCTGGTGAGCCCACTTGAGGCACTCCTCCGTGACTGTGCGGGACCACCTTGCCACCATGCCGGCCATCATGAAGCGTTCGTGGTTGCTGCAAAGATCTGATCAGTATTGAGGTATCATGAATGTAGTCAATTGAGACTTACAAGTTGGCCATGATGACCTGGAAACCCTTGTGCTCTGGTCCAAGAATGTTCCGCTTGGGCACCTTGGTGTTGTTGAACTCAATGTAAGTCGTTGCAGCGGCAGTCGAGTACGAAGTCTTGATCGGCTTAGTCTCGACAGTATCATCGCGCTCGATGAGCAGGACAGTGAAGCCCTTGTCTGTCTTGCAGCCGGTCACGAAGTAGTTGCAGAACATGCCGTTGGTGATCCACTTCTTGGTACCATTAACGAGGTAGTGATCTCCCTTGTCTTCGCAAGTCGTCCTCAGACCACCGACATCCGATCCTGCAAATGCTTCTGTGACAGCAAGACAGATCTTCTTCTTGCCACTGAGCACCTCACCCGAGACTCTTTCCCGGAGTTCGTTGTCCTTGCACCATTGATGCACAGCTGTGAGGGAGATGGTCATGCCTGCCATGTTTCCGTCTTGGAAACCTCTCATGTTCGCTCGCACAATCTCTTGACTGACGATTAAGTCATGGAAGTAATCGTACTCTTCGCCCTTTACAACGCCACCAAAGATCTTGCGACCCTTCAAGTGCTTGCCCGGTCCTAATCTGCACGCAAGCAGATTCACATCCGCCATCTTGTCGATGAGCTCTTGGGATATGTATGTGCCATCCTTCTCCTTCTCAGCTGCCTCAGGAACAATATGTGTGTCCACGAATTGTCGCACAGCTCTTTGAAACTTCTTGTGTCCTTCAGTGTAGTATGGGCTGTAGAATTCTGGGTTGAGCCAAAGTGGCTCTGCGTATGGCACAGTGCTGAGATCGCCTGGCTTGTGATCGATTGCTTCGGGCTTCTCGCCGTCGAGCGTTCCTATGCACAAGGCCTTGTATTGCTGTAGAACTTCGTGTCGGTGCAGGTTGTAGAAGGCTTCGGTAGCATCTTGACCAGCTACTTGTCGGAGAACGACCTCGCCACCGGGATGGGCGTCTAGGAAGTCTGATACATCGTACACCTTGTGGTCGACAATCACCCAGATGTCGTCCTCCTCGGTGTGCTGGAGCGAGATTAGTAAACTACTGATACTGCGTTTCGCGGTGAACGCACCTTTGCTACTTCTTGTCGCGTCAAAGGGCCCTGCATGATGGCTATGGAGGTCTATCAAGATGAATGGAACAGCAGAAAGAGGACAGAGCGCAGTGGCAACGAGACATCTCAACAATGGCAGCCATTCTCACGGCACAGTGTTGCTGTGGTCTTAGACCGAGGTTCAAAACGGAGGGTAATTCGCGCTTGCCAATTGGTTGTTTTAGCCGCGCCGACACGCTAGGAAGGTGTATGCTACTTTGCGCCGCGGCGATGCCATATCTATAGTGAACACAAAAATATGAGCTCTTTCGAATCGTATGTCTGCTGAAGGCGATCTGAATTTTGCTCTCAGACACTGCTGAACAAAGAGCGATCGATTGAGTTTCGTCACATTTAAATTCGATTGAGAGAGAGGTATGACAAGCCTGGTTCGGGTCCACGATATTCATCAACTGTAGCAGCTTTTCGCCAAGATGTGATGGTTTATGAGGAATATTGCTGTCCACAACGAGCACACTCCTCGCACGATCTGGTCCTTCACCGATCTTTTGGGTCGCATGAGCGGCTTGACCAAAGTTGGCAAGCTGAGTGCATCGCGACTCTAAACTCTTTCCCAACTTGAGTTGATAGGCTGTTGAAGACAGCCTGCTCCATATTGTCTGCTAAATGATGTGGTGCAGACGCAACGAAGTCATGATGTCAGACTCGCTCATCAGTGGTGTCGTGCTGAGTGTCACCCAGACATTCTCGCTCCTGGCTTTAAGCGGCTCGATTCTGACTTTTGGCATTTTGGGCTTGTGCGTCCCATCCGCAGATTGTGCAACAGTCTCCAGGTTTCCGCAATCAAAGCCGACGTACTCGTCGCCAGGAAATCCCTATTCGTGTGCATCGTGACCTAATTTCTCGTCTGCAGGGACATCTGCTTCTGAAGTGACTTTTTTGCGCGATATGATGCCGGGAATGCTGCCTCTAGAAGTCATAGCCGGTCGTCGCTGCAGGTTTTCCATAGCATTGTGCCACCAGATACATTCGTGACCCTTTCCCCGGAATACGTGACCCTCAACAAACCATTTTTGGGCGTTGTGGTTTATGATGTGCTCGTGATCCGTGTGCCAAACGTGTTCTGTAACAATATTAGGGCCCCAGAAAAATCGACACTATCTTCCATTTTGCATTCCCGGGGGTCCAGCAGGAGGGCCTCGAACACCAGGCGGCGGGCTCATGCCTTGGCCTTGACCTGGGCCAGGGCTTGGTCCGCCGGCTTGAAAGTTCGGAGGCATATTGGGTGGCATCCCACCAGGCGGCGAGAACGGCATATTTCCGTGTGGAGAGCTCGCATTACCTGGGAATGGAGGCATTCCACCTTGAGGATTGAAGCCAGGCGGGAAGCCGCCAGGCGGGGCAGGAAAGCCAGGTGGGAGGGGCGGCATTCCTCGTCCTCCCGGAGGCATAGGAGGAAATCCTGGTGGAAGTGGTGGCATACCTGGACAGAAGTCAGTATATGTTCATATTGCCATAGTCCAGTCTCGTGCTTACCTGGTGGCATCTGACCTGGCATGGGAGGAAAGCCTGGTGGCATTCCTGGCGGCGGAGGACCAGAGAAGCCTGGCGGTCCTTGGCCTGGTAGTTGTGGATTTGGCATAGGCATATTCTGTCCTTCTGCTGCATAACTGCTGGTGATACCGTCAATTACTGCCTGCGCTTTCTCGTGTCCGATCTGTTGGTAGTAATCGACTACATTTCGAAGATGATTCCGACCGCTATTGTGCGCTTTCCGCACGCTCATGGAGTCGTGTGTGAGGTAGACATCGCAATAGTCGCAAAAGAATTTGGGCATTTTGGCGGCTGCGAGCGATGGCGCGCTCTGTTCGCGTGAGGGTGATGCTGATGGCGCGCAGTCGATTTCGCTATGATACTTGGGTATTCTGCGCAAATATGGTGATATTGTAGCGCACGATCTCGAGTGTTGAGGTGCAGTCGCGAGTCGGTGGTGAAGCTCAAATCAGTCCAGGGCCAGATGTCGGCGACGGAGTTGAAGCTCTTTGTGACAGGGATGTCGATCCTGAACCCAGATCGACCATGGCCTACATTGCATGTACATATGACCACCTGCACTCTATCAAAGCTACATATAGCTGGAGCTTGCTTTTGCTTGTGACCAGATCAATCAGTCACTTGCCATAATAATACTGCGCATAGTCCTGGACCGCCTTGACCGCCATCCTTCTACTCTCCTGCCTTCGAAGCGTCTCCGCGATGAATAGGGACCGAACACGATAGCATCTCCTGCAATAGAATGCCTTCCACCTCTCCCGGCTCCTTGTCCCTCGATGCGCCGACTGCATTCTCGCATATCTTGCCTGGCGCTCCGACCGAGTCCTTGCAGGCCACAGCCACCTTCATCTACCGATTCAGACGATACGTGGCATACATCTCTGGCAAGCAGCTCAATATACTCAACGCACCAAACACACTTGTCCAGGCAGTCACCTTCAAGCATGATCTGGTTGCGATAGCAGCAGATGCAAATACAGGCAAGCTCAGTGTCGCAAGCAAGAAAGAAGCATGGATCTTGGAGCCTATGACGGAGGGCTGGACAAAAGTCTGGTGGGAGAAGTCGCTGCTGCTTCGACGAGAGGACGAGGGCGATGAAGCACGTTGGCTGAGTTGGGGCAATGAAGGGGAGCTTCTGGTGGCAGGAAGCCGAGTGCTGAGTCTGTTCTCTACTGGACCTGCTTCTCGCACGACTTCGCCTCGAACGTCTGCGATCGACGAGGAGACTTATGAAGAGAGGAGAGCACTGTGGTCGAAACCTGTCGCGTCTCCTATTCGGCAAACAGTGTTTAGTCCAAGCTCGTCCCTCATTGCGACGTGCTCTGAGTATGATCGACTTGTCAAGATCTGGCGAAGACTATCATTTGAGGATGGACTTTTCGATCACACGTATCTGCCCCACCCAGGAGCCGTAACACATCTGCAATGGAGGCCAATGGATGATAACACCGAAGAGCGACGGACTAGTAGCATCAGTAGGAGACATGAGGAAGAGCCCGAAATACTTTACACAATTGCCAACGACCGAGTTCTTCGCGTATGGCGTACTGGAGGAGCTCATGATCTGGACATTCTCATTCTACACACATCGATTGATCTTGTCGCGGCGATTCCAGATTCTCCAGGTGTGTCTGCTAAGGGTAACCCTAACATAGTGAGGCCTGCGCGATATGCTGTCACGATACCATGCACACAATTTACTGCTGCAGTCAACGCCGCCCTTGGCATTCCTATCGATGGCAAGATTAGCCATTCCAAGGAGTTCCTCAAGGAGATGGTCTCGAAAGACCTTGATGTTATTATTGCATTTGATGGACAAGGGAGAATGTCGGCATGGGGACTTCAGAGCATCGGCCACAAACGGCGGCCGGAGACGCCTACTCAATTGCAGCCATACCACATTGCACACGCAGAGGGACTATCGATGAAGTTGCCGAACAACACACCTGCAATTAGCACTTGTTGGTTCCAGGACGACCGATTCCATCTGCTCTCCCATGCCTTTGGCAAGCGTGGTGAGGTCTCTTGGTGGCAGGGCACTGTCGAGACCTTTTTCTCACCTTCTGCACCTGGCGCCGACAGGTTGTCGAGAGCGAGCAAATGGACAGGTGCTGCTCTTTCTGAATGGGCGATATCACATCAACGTTCCTCGATTGAACTTCGTGCGATCTCCACTCAAGATGATGACGAAGTCATACACGCCATCCCTGTCACTCTGCCTTTCGACCCCAGTCAGAATTGCATCGTCAGCGTAACCAGAAGCGGAGTCGTCGCGTGTAGCCTAGTGCCTGAAAGGAAGGCACAGACTTCTTTTGAGCCTGTTGCAACCTTCGAAACCGAAGTATCAGAACCTGGTGTGTTCGCTGCAAGTGCGGAATTTGCCGCTCTGCTTTCACAAGATCTGAGGTCCTTGACCATTGTCGATCTCACGGATGGCTACCTTGAGCATCAGCAACAACTCAACAATACCGCGGCACATCTCAAGTGCTTTACATCTTCACCACGGCATAACTTCGTCGCTGTCGGATCTGATACTGTGGTTGACATTCTTGCCCAAGGACCGTATCAAGATCATATTTGGCAGACGGTGAAGCGAGTGTCAATCGCTGGACTTGGATTGCAGCTGGAGCACGTTGCATGGACGATCGAAGGTGGCCTTGCTTTGACTGCCGGCAATGGATTATTTATCGCCGAGCCTGAGATTGACCTGAAGCAGGTCGATGTTGCCACTCAGCAACAAGTAGGAATGGTAGAAGGCGAAGCAACCAAGATCCTCCTGTCAGACTTTGCTCAACGACTAAAAAGACCACGACCAACATGGCACCCAACCGTACTGGCTGACACTGTCCGTCACGGTCATTATGCGACAGCTTTGACCTTGATTGCCAAACTTGCTCGGCAATTGAAATTCTACAGCAGCGGCGATGAGCTATCGCCAGTCCTTGACGAGGATATTGAAGCTTTGATGCGTCGAAATGCCACGTCTGACATCTCAGTTGGAAAGGATATAGTCGACGATTTCAAAGAGCAGCTTGGTGAGAAAAATCTGCCCTTTCTCTCGTCGGACGAGCAGAAGCGGCTGGCTTATGTCGTCGATGCCATAATCTATGTCAAAGACCATGCGAATGGGCTCGATACTAATGCACTTTCATACTTGTTCGAATGGAAGTTGCAGCTTTTACAGCACCACGCCTATACTGCTGTTGCAAATGGCTCGACACAGTCAAATGGTCTGCACCACGAATTTGTGCCAGAGATGCACTGGCGCGAGATCACACTGGCGTACCACAGCACCACACAACAACCATTGCTCGACGTTCTGGTTCTGCACCATGACAATAAAATGAATTGGCATGCCGCTCGGCTACTTGGTGTGACCTCTTGGGTGAGAGATCGTCAAGCGCTTGAGAGCGTGTTCGAACAGCTTGGTCAGACTTCCTATCGCTCATCGCAGCCACCTGATCCTGTCAACGCATCGATCTACTACCTCGCACTGCATAGGAAGGCCACGCTGCTTGCTCTCTGGAGAATAGCAACCTGGCACAGAGAGCAGAGGACGACTGCAAATTTTCTGAAGCGCGACTTCAGTCAAGGCGAAGCAAAGACTGCGGCAAAGAAGAACGCATACGCGCTCATGGGCAAGAGACGCTTCCATTACTCAGCTGCTTTCTTCTTGCTTGCTGATGATCCAGCTTCAGCGATCAATGTACTAGCTGGCCAGTGCGAAGACGTTGGCTTTGCAATCGCTGTTGCACGTCTCTACTGTGGTGATGGTTCTTCGACTCTTTATAAATTGTTGGTAGACCGAGTGATCCCGCAAGCGAAAATAGACGGCAACAGGTGGCTGTTGAGCTGGTGTCATTCCGTGTTCAATGAGCCTGTAAAGGCAGCGGAGACGCTGGTCGAGCCGCTCGAGGGAGTACGGAAGTGGACACAGGACGATCCAACAACCATTCTCTTGTACAAGCAGATGAGAAAGACGCCAAGCGATAATGAGTACGACGCAATACTCAGGGCCGCGAGAGTACTGAGAAAGAAGGGCGAATGGCTTCTTGCACTGGACCTCGTGCAAAGCTGGCAGTTCAAGGGCATGCAGAATCAAGCGCAGCCTACACACGAGTTGCAGACCAGTGGTGTGACCAATGGTATCCATGAAGAGTTGCCCGACAGGACTGTAGCCTCGCAGCACAAGGTCTCGTCTGAACCGCCATCGCTCCTCGATAGCTTCGCGGAGCCGAAGCCAGCGCAACCTGTTGACGAAAAAGCAGCCCGTGAGGCAAAAGCCGCTGAGCTCTTGGCCAAGTTGAAAGCGAAAAAGGAAGCTTTGACCACCTCCGCGCCGCCAGCAGAAACGAAGAAGCCGGAGCCAACACAATTCAAGGAGCCTGATGCGAACTCACTTCTGGATACATTTGGCTTTTAGAGCTGTACTATATCCCGATTTTGTTCATAGCGAGGCGTCATGGGGAGCGCTGCTGCTGTTTTAGATGGTATACCCTACGTTGGAAGGTATGTAGGTTTGCGCTCGAGTAGAGCATTATTTCATCGTTTACAGACAGTCCGAGACCATCTTCGAATCCATGATCTGCACCGAATTCGGTACCGTCAACCATCGAACAGCTGAATACCACTAAGCACACGTTATACTTTGCTGACCCGAACCCCAACTGTGGGACGCGCCGTGAGCCGCGAGTACTTGAAGAGCAGGAAACCAGATCCTTTTACAGGAAGCCTCATACCACTTCCGCCGCGCATTCGAGCTATGCGACCGCGACTTGCGTGTACGAATTGTCGCGTACGAAAGAAGAAATGTAACAAAGCATACCCATCCTGTTCGTACTGCCTCAAGACCCACGATAAATGCCTTTACCGAGCAGAAATCAATGGCAATTCAACAATCATCGCAATAGACATCGAGTCACGAAGCAAAGATGGGAGCAGGACAACGCAACAAAAGCCGTGGATCGAGTCTCTTTTCCTCGATGCTGAGCTTTTCCCTAGCCAACCTGATGCCGGAATCAGTGACATTCTTGCGGGTGATCGCGCGCTAAGACAAGTTCTTGAGAGGGAACCAGGTCAACGGGAATGGCTCTTGAAGGTTGTGGAGACTTTAGACTTTGGCATGTCCATCGTTCCCTATCGTCGACTACGTAGTAAGCTCGAAGGTCCGGTCGCTCTTCTCAATAGCGAGGATGTGCTTCTTCTTGCTTGTATTCGCCTGCACGCTGTGGCGCCGCCAGATGACGATCCACGAACCAGTCTTTACCGATCAATCAAATCGTCACTCATAAGCTCGGAGATCAATGGAGGACTCTCGATAACTCTGCTGCAGGCACAGGTCATTGTTCTGTACTACGAATTTGGGCACGGGATTTACCCGGCTGCGTACTTCACTCTGGGACGCTGCGTTCAGAGTCTGACTGCTCTCGAGATACATGTTAAAGCCACTGAGGAACGTGTGCCCAGGGTTTGGGTTGAGTCTGAACTGTGCAGACGACTCTGGTGGGCAGTCTTCGTGATGGAACGGTACGCATATCCCTACTGCCTCCTTCATCGTTGTTTACTCATCATGAAACAGATGCATTGCTCTTGGGAAGCCTGACCGACCATTGTCGATGCCTGAGCCAGACAGCAACAGCATCTTGCCCTGCGATGAGAAATCATGGACACAAGAGGTGCGAGTATCCCTCTTCGCTCGAGCATAATAGATCCCTGACCAAGCTTCATAGATCCCACCTCTTCAGGTGTCGACGCTTGCGACCCCGCTGACCTATGGTATGGGCAGCTTCCGACTCTTTGCTCTAACGTCGCATCTGCTCGGCCAGGCGATCAGGCATCGGGCAGATTCTCTCTCGGACCAGGACCAGCACCACGAAACAACAATGCAGCTCTATCGAACACTGCTTGCTCTGGAAACCGTCATCGAGGAGGAGGCTCAGCAAACAATCATGGAGGTCGGAGCGCCGCGCAGCTTGCTCAATAGGTCAGTGGAATCACATCGCGACAGTCGCGTCGGTCTGACATCTTGTTGCAGTACCAAAATGCTCCTGTTCTCCTGCCCACGTTCCTCGGACTTTCAGTGGACGACAGAATCGCCGGGAGTCATCTCAGCTAATCTGTTCCTTGAGCGGTCGAGGATCTTCATCCAAGGAGATTTGATGAGTGCTGATCGAGCTTCACCCTTCCTGCTGCATTGGGGACATCATACTTTGAACCACTTTTACCGACTTTACGGAGAAGACGGACGCCAAGAGAATAACGAAGCCATCCAGGTTCTAGAAGAGACCTTTCATCAACTCGACAAGAGGTGGAAACTTGCGGGTAAGATGGGAATCGTAACGGCTGAGGACGCTCTAGCTGACCGAGAAATAGGAGTGTATATGAAGCTGATCCATGCGCGTCACTTGAGCTGAGGGAGGTTGGCGCTAAAGTCCGCTCGGAAGCCGCTCGATGTTGATTCCTCGGAGGACTCACGCTTTGGTCAACGCCGTGCTTGCCGATACATTAGCAGCCTTATGAAATAGACTGAGGTGTTGATTCCGGCCCTAAAGACCGCTCTGAGACCGCTCATGGGCATTGGATAATGTGTACGCTCTTGACATCGAACGGTGTTTGTGGTCGTCACTATGGACTATATAGGACGAGCGACAGCAAGTATGCTCTCGATGTTCAACATCAAGCGACAACCATCAACCAGAAACGAGAGCGGGCGGAAGAGCCAGCAGCACAAATTAGACGCATACAAGACGCGCCAAACCAAACACGACCATGTCAACTCAGGACCATGAGAAATTCTCAGTCGCCATCATTGGTGGGGGGATTGGAGGTCTTTCCCTTGCACTTGGTCTCATGGAAGTGCCGAATATCGACGTACAAGTCTACGAATCAGCAAAAGAGTTTGGGGAGGTTGGTCTGGGAGTCAACATTGCTCCAAACTCACAACAAGCTTTGGCAATGCTCTCTCCCAAGACTGAAGCGGCATTTCTAGCAGAAGTCACCCACAATCAATGGGAGTCGCATGCAAAAGTCTTCACCACCAACATATGTGGTGTGAAAGGGCCTGATGATGGCAAGATCATTACTCGTCAGATCAACAGAACCGGCGCTGCGAGTGTGCACCGAGCCAAGTTCCTAAGCCAACTGATCAAGCCCTTCCCGAAGGAGCGAGCACACTTCAATAAACGCCTCATCACGATCGAACAGGATGATGTGCGGGATACTGGGAAGCTCACTATGCACTTCAAAGATGGCACTACTGCTCAAGCTGATGCGGTGGTCGGTGCTGACGGCATCCACTCGCACACTCGCGAGGCTGTCTTGGGCCCAGAGATCACTATTAAGCCTCACTTCACCGGCTGCGTATGCTTCCGATCCATCATTCCGATGGAGCGAGCGACGGAAGTTCTCGGTGCAGAATATGCTCAAAACTGTCAGCTGCTCTGTGGTCCTAAAGCTGCAATTTTTAGCTATCCCGTCGAGCATGGAGCCTCACTAAATGTTATCATGATGTACTTTGATCATCCTGAATGGACTGCAGAGAAATGGATCGTGCCGAGTGACAAGAACGAGTTGAAACGTATTCTTGCTGGCTGGAATAAGACAGCTGAAGGACTCATTGAGGTATACACCCAGTGTATCTCGCCTGATATCTGATTGCTGACAGCATCTGACACAGCTCATGGACGCCCACTCCCTCGAAAAATGGGCCATGCACGACCTCCCCCACCTCCCCTTCTACCACAAAGGCCGCATCGTCCTGATCGGCGACGCAGCCCACGCCACAACTCCCTTCCAAGGCCAAGGCGCAGGCCAAGCGATCGAAGACGCCCTCACTCTCAAAACTTCACTCGCAAACGTGAGAAACAAATCCGAAATCCGTCCTGCATTTCGAGCTTTCGATCTCGCTAGGAGAGCCCGCACACAGGCTGTGGTGACGACGAGTCGAAGAAGTGGGAATATTGTGGGTATGATTCAAGAAGGGATTGGAGGGGACTTGGAAAAGATGAAGAGGGAATTGGATACTTGTTATGAGTGGCTTTGGAATAGGGATCTGGAGGATCAGAATCGTGAGGCACTGAAACTCATGAGTGAAGCAATTGGGGGTTATCCTTAAGTCAACAAGAGATATGATTTAGTCCTGTCTATCTACCACAATGCACAATACTCCGTCTGAGGTTCAGCTTCAGCTTCCCTCTTCTCGCTCGAAGTCGTAGTTGGTTGACTACATCCACCAGTGGCTCGCCTCCAGAGAGGACATACTTTGGCCTCAGCCTCTGCATCACGTTTCTCGGCGCCAATAGGCTTACATCCTCCAGGCAGTGCTCGTTTCCAAAGCGGACAGACTTTAGCTTCGCGTTTCGATGTCGATGTATACGTCGTTCCAGCCGGTTTGCATCCATTGTCTAGAACTCTTCTCCAGAGTGGGCAGACTTTTGGCTCTGCTTCGGCTTCACGTTTGTATGTCGATGTCGTTCCAGCTGGTTTACATCCGTTGTCTAAGACTCTTCTCCAGAGTGGACAGACTTTCGCTTCTGGTTCTGCGATTGCGATTGCCGAGCGTCGTTCGACATTCTGGTTGCATGGAGTTGGAAAGGCGAGTGCTGAGCCGACTAGGGCGAGGATGAATGTTGTTTTGAATTGCATGTTGGCTGATTGAAGAAGGAGACTACTGCTATTATCAGTACATCAAATTCAAGACGTCTCTATTGATGACAGTACTTACAAGCAAAGAGTGTCGTCGTTTCAAAAAAGAGTACGTATATATGTCGAGCCACACTAGAAAGAGACTAAGAAATCAAACAAGCAAAGAGACGAGCGCGGCTAAGCAACAAGTATAAGACTTCACCCTTAGGCGCGCCGCATACGCATGCCTCTCCCACATGTTCATCTGTCTGAGCTTTATGTTGATCAAATCTCGTCTATAAAAGGTACAGAACGTTGGAACGTTGGCAGTTGTGAACTCTGATCGTCCCGTGTCTACCAGAAACCTTAAAAGCATTTATCTCTGTTTTCCCAAGAACTTAAGCTCAGATTTCGCGAGATGCATACCAATGATAGATGATTTTTTGATTCTGTCATGCATTGTGAGTTCGTGTTGTGCAGTGACAAGAAACGAAATTTCAAGGAGTAAGTGTTGGCTGACCGTTAGAAGTCATGAATCCTGTTACCGGTTCTGATCTGAGTCGTACCAAACTTGGAGTTGGGGTCTGTGCGTCATGCGAACGCCACGACGATGGATGAGACATGGATCCTTTGATGATAAGTCGAAGATGTTGCCGCATTTCGGATGCACGAGTAGAGGATATCGAAAGATGTACGAAGCAAGAAGCTGTTCTTACCGCGAAGCTATGTCATTGATGGCATATTTCTGAGGTCGGCGGCATTGACAAGGTATGCACAGTAGAACTGCTTGCAAAATTCGTGCCCGTCGATATTGAAATTGGCGGCCTGGTCTTCGCTCCTGCGGACTTCGGAACGACTTTGGTAAGGAAACGCTGAAGGCTGAAGTAATAAGCAACCTCTTCATCCTCCTTTTTAATCCTGCCCTTGAGATGGAGCGGGTTCATCTCCGTCGCTGCCAGATGGCGGTGCCTTTGACTTTGACATGATCTGGTCACGGAGTCATTGTTTACTGAACGTGGTGTCTTTAGACCATGTTGAACGCATCCTCAATAATGTAAAAGGCGCTTTCTCTGCTCTTCACTGAACGCCAATTGCTTCGCCCCCACCAAGTCAGCCCTGCTGCCTCTTCATCGCCCATGTCCAGATACTGTCGCGATCTCTCGATCTGGGAAAGCGTGATCAAGAGATTTCTCTGGGTATAACGTCGTGCATCTCTGCTGACAGTTTTAGGAAGTCGTGCTCCATATCTCGTCAGCTGCCGGCCTTCCGCGGTGAGAACCTCGAAGTACTGCAAGCGGCGTTCATGAAGCTCCTCAAATAGCCTTGTTCGGAATTGACCAGGAGCAAGGACCCTCTCGATCACCTCGTCTCTGTCTGTAAGGAGTCGCTGTGCTAGAACATCGGAGCTCATGAGGTACTCCCTTCTGGCACAGAAGCTACTGTATCCGTCACCAATTAATTGGATCAAAGAGAACGACGGCCAAGAATTCCACATCGATAGAACGAATGAGCGCAACATATCACGCACAATCGTGGGTCGTATACCAAGTATTTTCGCTGAATGGATGATTTTTTGCATCACATCCGGGTGCACCCACCACGTGCTGGTTGGCAGGGAATCAAACCAGGTCGTGAATCGGAAGTGAGGCTCTGTTGGAGACTCTCGTTCGCTGTATTGAGCCTCAAGTTTGCCGAGCTCCACCCATTGAAGCCACTCGGATTTTGTCAGGCGGTCTGGGCACTGCCTCTCGACTCCATAGACTATGGCCAGGCAGAAGGAGAGAAATCGGCGAAGTCGCTCGGCATCCTCGGTCCAAGTCAATTTAACGCCGTCCAGATCATCGGCTGCAGCACAGTCGTAAGGTGGAGGGTCGTCGCTAAGCGCTTCGTTGGTTCCGTCCGGGGAAATGCTTATGATGGTGTTGATGATCATGCCGAACTCCCCTACGGGAACGGCACATCTGCAGTGTTGTCGTTCCATGTCGCTTTGCCTTTTGAGAATTGACTGCGTCCAGCAGATGTCGTTGAAAGTGGTTGTCCAAATGAGAAATTCAGACAGCCTGATAGTTCCGAAAGCTACCGTCATGGCCATCCAATCAGCCAGCATTGAATTCTACATAATGCGAATGGTATAAAGACCTGTGGCTTCATCGTACTTATTGCTTGGGTATCTCTCCTTACCAGCACTTCTGCCAAAGGTGCTCGGCAAATCTGGAAAGTCTGCAATAGCAGTCTGGGAAAGTCCGATGCGTCTGTACGTCCCACCCTTGGCATCGACCACTTCGAGGATGAAGCAGAACATGCGACCTCTATTGGCTTTGCCAGCTAAGAGAAAACAGTGTTCATTGCCTTTGGTATGCGTGGGCAATTTGTGCCTCGTGTGGTCGGGAAGTGTAATAGTATTGTCAGGACATGCCACATTCCAGCGATTATCAGCATCGTCCTCGCTTGGCTTCTCCAGACGTGCTTGCACAAGATGACCACGAACAGATAGCTCGCCATGCTTTATCAGTCCAGTTGTATCATCGTTTACATGCTCCAAGTACAAGTCGATCACCTTGAACAGCGGTTCCACTACATCGTATTCGTCCGTGTTGAACCAGTTGACGACCCGGCATTCAAGCGACAACCACGAAAAGCTTGGAGCTCGATACGTAGAAAGATCCCGGGTCTCCTGCCGATCGCCTTCGAGTTCGACATGCCACATCAGATCTACTGCCAATCGACTCTTCCACATTCCCGCCAGATATGTGTCTTCAAGCATGGTCCGAAATGCTTTGGCGACACCAGCAATCGCTATGGCCCGGTCATCAGTCACAGTCAGCAGGGAAGATGAGTACTGATCAGCAATGGTCCACCAGCGGTTGAAGATCCGTGCGCGTTCGGTTCCTTGTAATGTCTCAATTCGCGAGAGCGCTGGTCGCAGAGATGCAACAGCCTTGAGGCTGTACTTCGCCAACTCATCGGGAACTCCTTCAGCGAAGCTCTCAGAGAAGTCGGCCTCAAGACACTCCCAGAGCAATTCATGTTGCGTGAAGTGCAGCGTGCGCTTTGCCAGAAGTCGCTCCTGTAAGACCCAAGCTCGTTGATTCAGAGGAGCATAGTCGACTTGTTCCAGACGCCACTCGATAGGCAGAAGCTCATAAAGTCCAGATGGTATTGGTCCCTGCACCGTTGCGTTGCTTACTTCAATGTATTCGCGACCGATGAGAGCAGGATCACGATCGCGAAAGAGGCCCTCTTCGCCACTTTTTGAAGCTGTTGCAGCTATATTGAGAAGAGCATTTGAGTAGATCTTGTGCATATCTCCAGCTTGCGCGATCCAGTCAAAAGGATTGAACGCATCCTGAATAATGCATAGCGAGTCGATCCAAAGAAAGCGGACTCCAAGTTCTCTGGTGACTTCGATAGCGTCTCGAAATGTCTTTGACAATTTGTCAGTCCTGTAGCCAGATTCCAGCAAGGACTTATTGTCTGCAGTCAACTTGAAGACCTCGCCGCTGCCCCAGCAATGGCTCAGCGTTATGTAAGGCTCAAGAATTTGCAAGCCTGCTGTTTCCACCAGCTTGAACGTCGTCCCAGAACGTCTTTGGCCGAGATCTAGCAGTCTGACTGGGTACCAGCCGACTTGTGCCTCCTGGCAAGACCGATGGTCTGAAGTGCATCTTCGAAGCCACTGACGGGCAAGTCGTAGCGAATCTGCTGAGCCTGTGTTTTTAGACTTCGTCGCTCTTCTCTGACTCCTTGTGAACCCTGTATGTTGCTTCATTAGCTCGATATCTTATGACGGGAGTGTCTACTTTCCTGTAGATGGACTCAACAGCCACTGCGTGTACTCCGAGTCCTCATCACCATCATCGCTGTACACCCACTCGAACATCAGCCCTATAGAAGTCTCATCCGGCTCAACTCGAACTTGGCATCGATGCTCTCCTGTCATCTCCTCGGATGCTGGACTCTCATCATCTGGCGAGGTTTCATGGTCATGCTCTGTGCTTGATGCTGAAGCAGAGTGTTCAGAGATCCCTTCAGAGGGACTCCGATCCCGGCCGCCGAGTTTGGTCCACAGAACTGTGCATATTTTACAATTTTCTTCTAACGCCTTGCGGAAGCTGTCGGTCGTGGCGTGGTGCCGGTAGGTAATTGCTGCTTCACCGTCAAGGCCAGAGGTGCCTGCGTAGTCGTTCTGCACCACTTCAGCAGTGCCTTGAATGCATGCTAAACAGGATTCGCAGATGACCATCTTGGTTGCGATTTCACTTTGAACCTGCAGGTCAAGTTAGATGCACCTTGTGATAACCCACCAAGCTGAAGACATGGGTCTCTCTAGGCCGACGCCATGTCTGTATAGTTGCCTGAGGTCATGCATGAGTGCATAAAAGTGGTCCATAGGGATGCACATATGAATTCGATCTCGCGTTCTGCTATCACTTCAGCTCTGGAGCGTCATCGATGAACTGCTCGTGCCCGAACACGTTAGTCCACAGGGTGTAAGCAGCACAGTAGACTGCGAAAGCAGGTCTGAAGGCTGCGAATGCCCATGCCGTCCACCAATTAGCAGTATCAAAAGGCATGATAGTCCTGCCGCCGCTCTTCTCCACCCACGCGAATGTTCTTACCATCATTTCTGACTCGTACTCACGTTGAACCTCCTGTACCTGCTGGTCACTTGGTTGTGCTTTCAAGGTAGCCAAGCGCTGAAGGCACGACAGCATGCAGCCGGCATCAAGCATGCTTTGATTGCCACCCATACCTCGATATGGCAGCATTGCATGCATTGCGTCGCCCATAAGCCATATTCGAGGATGACCTTTTACCGGATCATGAATGTCGGACCTACGAGCACGAGCTCTCCAGTCAGGCGGTGGACGCTCCGAAACGTGTGAGGTGTAAACGTAAGGATCAGCATCCGACACTGTCTCGAGCATTTGTGTACTGTGAGATTGGATTAGCATAGTCACATCGGCGTGGTCAATGCTTACAATGCAGGTGCCCATCCCTCCAGACTTTTGCGCAAGATGCTCCTCTTCTCTTCTGCTGACAAGAGTTCGGGATCTTTTGGGACAAGCCGGACCAGCACGAAAAGACCGAACATGCATTGAGCTGTTTTTGCGATGTCACTAGCAGGCGCATCATCGTCGGGCAGGTAAACTGTCAGGAGTCAACATTGCTCCATTCGTGTCGATAATGAATTCATACCAGTGAAGTACAAGCTCAGATCATCGCTGAATGCCAGATTGGGTCCATTCAATAGGGTCTGGGGCAGCTGGTATATGGTCTCAAGAGTAACATCGCTCTTGCTTATGAAGTGGTAGTGTGTATCAAGAGGCGCGATATTGGCAAGGCCAAGCTGCTGGTTGATCTGCGAGAGTCAGTGTTTCCGTCGAGGAGACACAAAAGCGGTTGACTGCAATTTTGTAACACGTACTTTAGAGTGGTTGCCGTCTGCGCCGATGACAACATCGGCTTCATCGGTGTGACCACCCTCGAAAATGGCCTTCACTCTCTCGATCTCACCTTTCTGGATGATTTCCAGTCTTTCCAGCTTGCGATCGTATACTATTCTACCAGTGTCACGAATAGGCCTCAGCATTTCGTCGCGTAACACAACTCGACTGATTCCCGCACTTTTCGTGTAGTTCTTGAAGGCAGAAAGGTCGATCACAGGTCTGAAATGTCTATTCAGGAGGTTCAGCACCACTGCTTTTCGTCCTCCTGCGCGGCCGAACTTGGACACAATACGATTGAGGTCAGGTTTCGTGAGACACGTTCTCATGCCTTCCAGAGCGGGACCTCCCATGCGTATCTGGAAGCCAGTTCGACTTGTATCTGCGCGATCTCGTTCGTACACTGTGTAATCGATACCTGAGTTCTGAAGGCCATTGGCGAGAAGTGATCCAGACAGACCAGCACCTATTATGATGACCTTGAAGTCGGGGTTCCTGGTAGTGTCCATCTTTAGTGTCGTGATGAATGTCGGATGGATGTGGCACGAAGCATCAAGAACGCAAACGGTCCTATTTGTAAGTTCTCCTCCCACAGGCAATGCTCAGTCGTTTGAGATGCGGCTGCAAGATCCTCGGACGTCTACGCAAACGCAGTAGTCGGCTTCCCTCACGGCAGCATGGTTCTTTCTGAATCGCGTCGAACAGCACGGACAAAGCGGTGGTTCTGCCACGATTACAATCCGAGCTCTCGCGCAGCCTCGCACGAATCTGCTGGCGTTAGCTAGGTGCAAGCTCTAGACGAGCTTGAGCCTTCGACGATAGTGGCTCAGAGCGTCTGTCCTCAGGTCTACAAGGGCATCGTAGAGGCGGAAAACACGGTAATGAGTAAGATGAGTCTCAGTCGAAGTCTTGTCGTTGCTTAAGGCAAGGGCATATCCATGCTCCATCATGGGGTGAATTAGGGCTCGGCAGATGCGATCCGGATCGTAGATGCTCCGTTATCCATTGTCGACAGCGATGCGTGCTTGAGTATGAGCGACGATATCGCTCGCTGTCTCCATGATACCGTTCGTAGAAGCACGTCGCTGTCTTCCAAACTGCGGGCCTGCCAGCCGCCAAGATTCAAGCTGCGCGACATTGACGCGTCGCGTGAACGAGGAGCGCTTCTGGAAAGTGCGGTTCGGCCTACTTCAATCCTGCTGGCGTTGAATACTCAAAGGACTTGATATTGTGCTGAGAATCTGACGAGATGAAAGATGTGTCCTGGTGATGATGGTGGTGAAGAGGAATCGAAGTTGTTGAAGCGGAAGGACTTCAAGGTATCACAAGACCGAGGCATTCGTCACGAGAATGCGATGGCCCGTTTGTGGTCTACGACACTTTTGCAACTAAATCTTTTTTCATTGCCTCGTCATCTATCGTAGACATTCATTTATATTTTGACCTCAGCAGGCAGACTGACTTCCATGATATCCACACCCTTCGTGATATCACTCTTCTTTGGCATCTTTCCTCTAAGCATGAGCTCGGCACTTTGTGTCATGTACGGATCCTTCATCATGCTTGCAACAGCGACAACCTCTTCACCCTTGGTGTAGTATGCAATAAAGCTCTGCTTGCCTTCGCTGACGTCGGTATTGCCTTGGATAATTACGTCGTCAAAGCCGTTTGGTGTGTGACCACAGTATCGAAGTTGGGCGCCGAGAGCTGACCAGAAGATGGGAATAAATGGCTTGGGTTTCGACGACGGATCAATGATGCTGCGAGCGACACTTCGACCAGCGTTCTGGGCAACATTCCAGTGCTCGATGCGGACTGGCTTACCGTTACCATCTGGTCCGTGGTAGGGATATGTCGCGATGTCACCGATAGCCCAGACGTCCTTTACACCCTTTACAGCGAAAGACTCGTCGACAGAGACTGACTTGTCTTTCTCCAGGGTGATTGGACTGTTTTCAAGATAGCTTGTTGATGGCTTGACACCGACACCAAGAACCACAAGATCTGCCTCAAGCTTTGAGCCATCCTTTAGGCAAACAGCACCGATAGCGCCATTCTTTGTGCTCTTCTCTTCTCCCTTTTCGACTGAAGCGCCCATGTGGAACTTCACGCCATTCTTCTCCAGTAGTTTTCTGAAGATGCTTCCGACCTTATCGCCCATGACACGCTCCATTGGTTCGCTCTCCATACCAACGATGTGGACCTCGTGCTTCTTGCCAGCGAGTGCATTGCCGACCTCCATACCAATGAAAGAGCTACCAATGACGACGACCTTCTTGCCGCCATCTTCGCCAGCAGCCTTGAGGATCGCTTGCACGTGTGGTACAGTTCGGAGGAGGAAGACATTCTGCAGATCACCCTTGAGACCAGGTAGAGGAAGCTGGTTAGGATTGCCGCCAGATGCGAGGATAAGCTTGGAATAGCTGTAGTCCTTGCCCTGCTGTGTCTTAACTTTCTTGCTGTCAAAGTCCACAGAGGTGACAGTGTCCGTAATCACGTCGACATCGGCCTCCTTGTAGTTTTCTGGTGTTCGAAGTGCTAGCTGAGATGCGTCGTTGATCAAAGCTTTGCTCAGCTTAGTTCGGTCAATGGGTGTGTGGTCCTCCTCAGCGATTGTGACAATCTTGCCCTTGTAGCCACCGGCACGCAGGCTATCGACAGCACCGAATGCACCACTACCTCGTCCAATGATGACCACTTGATCTTTGTTTTGTGACTGACACTTGATGTTCAGCGTTCTCCTGTTTGCCTTGATCTGCTCTTCTGTGCCCTTGATGTATACGGCACCATCCTTCTGCACGATCTCGAACTTTTGCAGTGGATCGGGAGCAGGAGCATCCTCAATATCTCCGGTCTTGACATTGAAGCAAGCTCCGTGCCAGGGACAAGTCAAACGACCGTCTGGAGTGAGTACGCCTTTTGCCAAAGGAGCACCATAATGGGTGCATTTTGGTGAAAGAGCGTGGACCTCGTTGTTTACCTTGGCGAGAAGAACCTTGCCTTCCTCAACGCCTTCGACCTCAGCCTCTTGTGTTTGACCATTCTTCAGGTCAATGCTGCTCAAACCCTTGAGCTTGAATTCGGTCGCCATGATTCGTATCGTAGTCGAGAATGCTCGAGACGTGGAAACAAAGTGGTTTCTGTAAAGTGGCTGTTTGAATAGAAGTGAAGAGACGAAACTTCGTGACAATGACATGAACAGGAACTCCTCTTACAATGCAGCAGTCTAGCTCGTCCTTGCCCAACCAGGTCGAGGTGTCAGCTGTTTACATACGCCGACCAGCATATACTCGTCATCCTCCAATCATCCCACACTTGTTGACCGCGTTCGAAGTGACGACATTGAAATGGTTTCGTGCCGGAGTGGAGTCCGAACCAACCATTGAGGACCATTTTTAAGCATGAGCTGGCTTCAGGGGGAATGCTTCCGCTGGTCGTTTTCACATGCTATTCTCTTTCTGTGAGCAACCGCAAGTAACTGAAGAGAATGATGAGACACGCAAGATCGAAACTTTGATACCAGCTTTCGATGATTTTGTGAATCACATCTTGCAGCACCCGGTGCCTTTTTGGTAAAGTAGCAGCTGCTTCCCTCCGTTCACGCTCTAGCTTCGACTTGACCAAGTCATCTAGTGTGACGGATTCCATTCAACAAGCATCATCACAGACCTGGCCAGCCTCTTATTGATGTTCTCAGCTGAGCCGAATGCACAGAAATAAGAAAAATGCCGCGTGCCTGAGTGCCGGACATAAAGTGCTATATCCTGGTATCAAGCACAGCAGTGAGCTCTCAGCGCTTGTCGTGGAGCGGCACTTCGTCTTTGACAATATTCGGCTACGCTCCCACCTCAGTCCTTCAGCCAGTCTTCATCGACGACACCAGCGACAGGCCTGTACGTCCTCAAAGCATTCTCGCAGATCATCCAGTCCACACCGTGGCAAGCCTTGGCGATACCCAACGCGGCATCAATGGTCATCTCGTACCCTTCATCCGGCATTTGGCCCTCATCCATGGTTGGGATCTCTCCTGCCCAAACGCTTTTGCACCACGTTATGAGTCCCGTCCAGTTGCACTCTCCATCAGCAAACTGAGTGAAGTCAACCTTCTTTCCATCCTCCTGGTAGCGTTCGATGTGCTTCGTGAAGGCTACGAGGATAGAGGGTTCGCAGGATTCAACGTATATTGTGAACCAGTTCCTGAAACACAAGATTCTGATCGTCTCCTCACGAATCTGGCGACAAGTCCGTGTAAGTGCTGGTTCCTTCAGGTCTTTGTCGACCGCGATCGGGTCACCGTCCAAGGTCTCCACAACGCACTCTATGAGCACGTACTCCCAGATTTGGTTTCGGAGCTCCGCTGGTAACTGGAGGAGACGACATCGAGCCTACGTGTCAAAGTCAGCATCAGCAGACAAGACCAAAAACGGGTTGCACTTACGGCCACAGACTCGTCCTTGGGTGCTCCATACCTGGAGTCTTTCCAACCAGAAGACTCGGCGCTCAACGATCTGCCATGCCCTAGCAGAAACATGGCAATGTGCTTTAGTGTGTCAATCACTCCTCGTATGGCGTTATGAAGCCTCTCGATCCACTTCCTGGCTGCCATGTTAAATGTTTGTGACAGGTAAAGCATGACGATGCGCCAAAATAACAATTTTGAAGCCTCGGGTCAAGTGAGGAGATCCACTAGTGAAGCTCATTCTTTTCACATGCCATCAAGAAAAGGACTCGGTCATCACATTAATCTGATGGACCCTTACAAGACGAATGGAAAGCGTGTGAAAGAGGAGAGAGAAGGAAGGGCGCTATGGTCATGTCACTGGCAGAATGTCACCCGAACGCCGTAGCTCCTGTGCTTGCGAGGACCAAGCTTTCACACCATTCAAATTATGAGAGTGCAGAGTGCCACCAGCGCCTCAAGGGATTCATTGCAAAAGTGCCGGATCTATCACAGCAACATTGAGACGACCTCAAGCCGATGACCAAGACCAGTTTCTTCTTCTCCACTTTCGGCCTTTAACTACCCTGACACTTCTAGAGGCATTCGAGGCATTCGAGGCGTTCGAGGCACACTCAATCTCGCTATTCGCCAAATCCCTTCGCTAGTATCCGGTCTCTGGCGGACATCATCGCACTCGGGTCACGAGCCTGCTTGCGCAAACACTCAAACTCTGGCAGATGCTCGCTCCACATGGCAACCCTGTCCATCTGTCTAGTCTTGACGTCCCATCTGGCAACCACTTCTCCGCTCAATCTCAATCGAGAAGCCAATCGCCATCAACTCCACCCGCCACTTTCCGGTAGAACTCAAGGGACTTTTGGCAACGATCCCAACTCGAGCCCTTGCAGGCATCCGCGATCGCAAGAGCCGCAGAGATAACATTTTCATAGTCCCCATCATTTTCGGCTGCTCCTGGACAATGAGTGTTCTCGTGGAAGATATTCCAGCACCAGTGCACAAGTGCTTGCCAATCACAGCCACCGACGAACTTGCAGAGCAGCTGACAGCCTTTACCGAAATCGTAGCTGTTTTTCCACTTTCTAAAAGCGACGTCCAGTCTGGCATCACAAGACTGGATGATGACTCCAAACTTGTTGCGCAGGTACCACATTTTCAGCGTCTCGTCGCGGGTCTGACGGCAAGTAAGAGTCAGAGCCGGCTGCTTGGTATTCTGGTCGACGACAATTGGCTCCGCTCCATCGTCCTGGGTGTCGCTCTCAATCAGGACGTATTCGTAGATGCGATTACGGAGTTCGGGTGCGATGTTGAGGAGGTAGCAAGGTTTCTGTGATCGTGTCAGCGATAGTACCAGCTGGACTCGACATTCATGGCGAGCGTACCGGGTCACTCGAGGAACCATTTGCCCTTAGCTGCAGCTCTGCTTGGGACTGTGCCTGAGACTCCATGGTGTGGGCTATGTTGATAGGCAGCTGCTGAAGCGAGGTTGCGTTCAAGCGGACTAAATAGATCTGCTGAATTGGTGTTGCCTGCTAGTTCTGCATTGACCATTCACATGCGAAAGGCGCAAACACGATTCGCGCACGTGAAACTCTTGGCATCTCGAGCGGATTCTTAGCCGCTTCTGAACTTCTGACATTTTCTCCCTCTTACAACACCCGACATCGAGACTCGACACTTACACAAAGAGCGCGCAACATCTCTTCAACGATGCGACGCGAACCACAACAACTCTCCATCATGGCACAATCACCGCTACCATGCTACCTCCTCGACAAACTGCCGCCAGAGCTTCGCAACCGCATCTACGAACTGGTCTTCACCTTCGATCACATCGAGGAGGATCACAACAATGAAATCGACGTCTGTACCGCTGTGAAGGAAATGCCCAACAGTCTCCTCTTCACCTGCCGTACCATCCAAGCCGAAGCCACAAAGATGTACAAAGCCGAGCTCAACACCTTCTGGTCAACACACAACTTCGTTGTTTCCGAGTCCGCATACTATCACGGCGAAGGATTCCGCAAACCAGACTTAAAAACAATCCAGAAGCTCACAGACGACGACATCCGGTACATGAAAAGCCTCAGATTCGAGCAAGACTCACAAGTCTGGCATCTGGTTCATAATCAAGGTGGTTGGGGGCATGAAGAGCGCGCGATGGTAGCTGGTTTCCCTTTCCCTATCATCGTTCGGGATTGGCTGCGACCCAGGTACTTCTACTCTAAGCTGGGATACAGATATATTGACCAGGAGTGGGGTGTGTTCGGGGGGGAGGAGCAGCTGTTCAAGGCATGCGAGGAGAATGAGATGGAAGTTCCGCTTTTGCATCAGTTGTGCTGGCATATTTTCGACATTGGCGGGTATCAGGATCAGTTTGGGGGACCGGCGGATTAAGTGTCGAAAGGAAGGATATCTGGATGAGTCCTGGATTGCAAGGGATGGCGGAGTCATGCGATGGTATTTGATATTGGAGAAAGAAGCGATGGTCGGAATCGAGGCTTGGATGGTCCACGTTGCAAGGTAATGAGTGCTTGAATCATTGGCTTGCGGGCGTAATACTGAGTATCGTTGAACTTCAGCACCATTGGGTAGAGAATTGGACATGTCTGTGTCGCGTTTCAAACGCCCAGCTTCCATTCCAAGTAGTGTCACTTGGTGAAAGACTTCGGCATGCTGAGATTCATCCTCAATGTTTTGCGATATGCTGCATCGGCACAGATATAAGCAACGAACACTTTCGCAGGCTCAATCCGTCACCCGCCCACACCGCCACGCCAAGTATTCCAACTGTTGCTTCATACTCGGCTTGGGTTGTTCGTCCTCTGCCCATATCAAGGTGAGATCCGCTCTCGAATGAATGCAGAATGTAATTTTATGAACTCCGTCAGGAGCACAGATCTGATGGAAGTGGTCAAGATAGGTACCATCCGTCCGAAGGAACGTGTGACGCCAAGCGCCGTTGAGACTCAGTAACTCGAAATGATGAGTGGTACAACGAGGAGAGAGCCAGGAAGCTGTAAGCCGAGTGATGTGCTGTAGGTCATCTTCACGCAGCATCGCGATGGCTTCAAGCTCGATGGTATTCCCGTCGATTGTGAAATTTGTGTCTTTCCAGTATGATTGATATGCTGCCCTGTAGAATCCACGAGCTTCCGCATAAACCTTGCGGCACGTGAGGATGAGGGCTTTGCTCGGTGGCGGTATGGAGAAGAGGTCGACTTTGCTGCTATCCGTTGTGAAAGCAAGCTTGTAAATTTCATTCCGTAGCTCTGCAGGAATTCTTTCCAAGAAGGAGCATCGTTTGGTGGAAGGACCTACTGAGAAGCAGTTTCCCATGGCAGCAGTCAGTAGAGCGTCACGAGTGCGAACAGGATGAGATGGAACCTCCAAGACTCCACGAATCCCACAGCAGGTGCTGTAGCAGAACCTTCAAAATGAGGATTGGAAGTGTTTGCGTTTGTGTTGCACTCGATCGAGATTGCTGAGCCGATTTGAGATCAGGCTTCGACAAAGGCCGACGCGGTACTGCGTCTAAATTGCTCTTCAGTGGTCATCTACTTGTGAGTTCTGTCTCTTGGTTGCAGCTTTACTTCCTCTCAACGGCGTTCACGCCCAAGACGGCATCTCTG
This sequence comes from Pseudocercospora pini-densiflorae CBS 125139, assembly GCA_000504365.2. NCBI lineage: Eukaryota > Fungi > Ascomycota > Dothideomycetes > Mycosphaerellales > Mycosphaerellaceae > Pseudocercospora > Pseudocercospora pini-densiflorae. Next base: position 6,034 of record KZ107816.1, on the reverse strand, counting down.
CTTCTCGCATACAGCGGCATGATTCCGGTCCACAGCCGGAACTGATGCACGCCCTGAGCAGTCAGCGCCTCAAGGCCAGGCACAGTTCTCCACCCACTAGCTTCGGCCATCTTCATCAAATTTGTCACAGAAGGCTTGTAGGCCATCTCCAGAAGCACCTTCCCACGGTTTGCGGCCACGACACCTGCAGCATTCGTGCTGGTGGCGCCGACGTCAAAGATAGATTTCAGGTTTGCTTCCATCGCTGAGTCGATAGGCATATCTGCAGGAATAGTGCCGATAGCAACGACAGGTTGCTGCTCTGCAGGGATGCTTGCGACGTCTTCTGAAGATGCGAGAAGCTTGATGTGGTAGTCCTCGGAGAAGGATTGTGTTAGCTGACCTAGCTTCTGCTTGTTGCGGCCAACGAGGTAGATTGGCGAGTAGCCCATCTGCTTGAGAGCGTAGATGGCAGCTCGAGCAGTGCCGCCACCTCCGATGACCATTCCAGAGTCCTTGAAGACCCCATTGCCGGCTCCAGCACCGGCATTCCGAAGAGCGAGGACCATACCTTGCCAATCTGTGTTGTGACCGACCAGGATGTTCTTACCTTCAGCGGTCTTCGTAGGAACAATCGTGTTGACAGCACCGATCGTAGAGGCAGCAGAGTCGATGGAGTCAAGGAGAGGCATGACATCGAGCTTGAGAGGAATCGTCACACTACCGCCACCAAAATCCGGACTTTGAATAATGTCCATGGTAGTCTTGACATCATCAGTCTCGTGCAAGCCATAGGTGTGAGGCAGCCCGGTCAGGTCGAACAGCGTGTTGTGCAATGCAGGAGATCGTGATTGTTGGATTGGCCTCCCAAAAAGGTAGAACTTCTTGGCGGGAATTTGCGCCACAAGGCCAAGCACCTTTCTGATTTCTGCAGCAGACAACTGTCCAGGTGCAGCCTTGCTGGGTAATGCTGGGTGTGAGACCGGGGTCATGAAGCCGTTCGTGACACGAGACATCTTACCAAGCTCTCCCATGTTCATGGCGATGACAGGCAGATCCGGGTATTGGACGGCCATAGCCTTCTTGAAAGCCTTGAGGTCGTCATTGTCATCGAAAGACCTTGCAACGCCAACAAGCTTGACAATGTCACCATATTCACGGGCGGCCTCGAAGTGCTTTCGCCACTCTGGCCCACCCTTCGACCATGTCAGAGTTGCCTTGGGGTCGTGATGAGAGGCAATGATAGTGCACATCTTGCGATGCGACAGCACATATTTCTTCACTTCCGCGGGAGCGGTCAACTCAAGGTCCACGAAATCGAAGCCCATGCGGAGACCTTCGCGGTATAGCTTGACAGCCAGATCAACATCATTGTCCGGAAAGCGTCCACCTTGACTGACAGAGCGAAGGGTGAAGATGAGCGGAAGAGTCGAGCTCGAACGAAGCAGAGCTACCTGCTCGATGAGGAAGTCGGGCGTCGGCAGACCACTATCCGCATTAGGATCAACCAGAAGATCTGCTCGCAGCTCTATGGCATCGGCACCCATGGTGACCTCTGGCAGGATCGGCAGAAGCTGTTGGATTGTCGGACTCGTCAACGCGACGAAGAATGAGTGCTCCTTGTTTTGAAGCTTTTCGAAGGCACCACTTCTGCCAGTCATGGTGTTTAGGAACCTGCTGAAGTCGTCAAGAGGGCTTGTCCAACCGGCTATGGCAGCGCTCTCATCTACAGTCTGGCTGTGATAATGCAAGTTGGAGCACTCCTCAAACCAGGGCTTCCGTCGTAGGTAGACTCCCATCATGTCCTCCACGTATGCCGGTCGCGTCTTGTCAATTTGAAGGAAGTCCATAACAGCCTTGATGTCGCGGGTGACATAGAGGACCATCCCTTCCTTCTGCCAATCTTTGAGAATTTCTCTACACTCCGGTGTTTCGACAATCCCACCACCCGTGGCAATGACATGACCCTCACCCTTTTCTTGAGTCATGCGCTTCAAGAGCTTCAGCTCGCGCTGTCTAAAGCCCGCCCAGTCATTGTCTTTGAGCATTTCTGGTATCGTCATACCTTCTTGCGCTTCGAGCTCGGTGTCCATATCAAGGAGTGGCCAGCCTAAGATGCGAGATGCCCAGCCGCCAGTCGTTGTCTTGCCAGCGCCCCTCATGCCGATAATGAAAATCGATTTCTTGACTTCTTTGTGCGACTTGTGGTCACCATTGACGCCATTGGCTATACCATTCGTACCATTTGCATGGGGCTGGTCAAGCTGTATGCCCTCAAGCTCTACGCCGAAAATCTGATGCAACTGATCCCACCAGCCTGGCCATGTCTTGCCTACACATTCCCGCTCATCGCAAATCGTACCCTTCGGCGCGACTGCTCCAAGCACACTGAAGCTCATTGCCACACGATGATCGTCATAGCAGTGTATTGGCTGGCGGGGAGCTTGGATGCCGTCAAGACCGACACCATCGATCTCGATCCCGTCGTCCAACTGGCGGCACTTCACGCCAAACTTTGCCAACTCGTCTTCCATCGCCTGGATTCTGTTGCATTCCTTCTGTCTCTGATTTGCGATGCCGATGATCCTTGTCGTTGCGCCGTGCTTGTTGGGCTTGGCAACCGCAGCCAGTACAGATGCAGTCAGGAAAGCGTCAGTCATAGGCTCCATATCAACTTCCGATAGAGGAACGAGCTCGCCCGGTGGAGGCCCAGTAACAGTCGTGCTCGTCTCAGTCTGCTCGACGTGGCAGCCCATTGGTCTAAGCACATCCACCGCGAAGCGTGCATCGCCTTGCAGCGAAGCAGATCCGATGTTCGGTACGGTGCATTTTGTGCCAGTGATTGCAGCCATGGCCAGCGGGTATGTGGCACTGCTTGCGTCTGACTCGACCTCATACTCTGCCGGGTTCTTGTAGGGTTGCTTAGGAATGTGGTAGACATTGGCTTCGGTCTTGCTTCTCGTGACATGCACACCAAAAGATGCCATCATTGCGATAGTCATGTCGATGTACAGCTGGCTGATGACCTTTCCACCAACCAGCTTCAGAGTTACTGGCTTCTTTGCGTAAGGTGCAGAGATGAGGATGGAGGAGACGTATTGCGATGAGACCTTAGCTGTAAGCTCGATCTCGCCGCCCTCGAAGCCTCCTGCAGCAGCAATGCGAAGGGGAAGTGATTGGCTGCCTGGCTTGCCCAAGTACTCCATGTCCACGCCATTTGATCGTAGAGCATCAACCAACGGGCCCTGAGGGCGTTCTTGCATACGGGCATTGCCTGTAAGAACCGTATGCGATGCGTCGCTGGTTGGCTGTGCGAGCGTGAGAGCAGTTGTCAGGAAACGAGAAGCAGTGCCCGCATTGCCAATATATATCTCATTGGGAGAAGCCTTCAGCTTGCCACCGTTACCTTCGAGGACAAGCACACGACCTTCGTCTTCCCAGCAGTATTTTGCGCCTTGCAAGCTTGCGATTGCGGAAAGCATGTATTGCGTGTCATCCGAATGCAACAGATTGCTGATCTTGCATTTGCCCTCGCCCAAAGCAGCCATGAGCAGAATTCGGTTCGAAATACTCTTGCTTCCTGGAGGCTTGCAGGAGACATCGAGACCTTTCTTCACGCCAGGCTTGACGACGATAGACGGGCAAAGTACGATGCGTAGATCTCTGTCGTCCACCTTCGTGGCAGACTGCTCATAACATCGCCCGATTGAAGCAAGTATCACAACCTTCTTCTTCGACCCGGCGTTCTTCTTGTCCACAGCCATGCGTCGTAGAAGCTCTTCCGGGTCGCAATGTTTGTTGGTGAGCTTTGTGATGAGCTTGTCACCAAGGCTTGTAGGCAGTCCGTAGCTGGCGATGCACTTTGTCAATCTCGCAACTGCGCCTGGAGGCAGAATCCCCAGGTATCTTGACAACTCTGCTTCAGCGACCATACCCACAGCCACACACTCTCCGTGCAGGATCTCGGGGGTCAAGATGGCCTCGTATGCGTGGCCGATGGAGTGTCCGAAGTTCAGCAGATTTCTCAAGCCGCCTTCTCTTTCGTCTGCACTCACAACACCTGCCTTAATTTTTGCAGATCCGAGCACAATTCTCTTGAAGACATCCTCGATTCCTTCGAATCTTCCTCTTCCCAGTGGTCTCTCCAGTGCTGCCATGATTGCATCTGCGTTGTCTTCAAGTCTCTCAAATTCCTCGTAATCCCAAATTGCTGCCGTCTTTACGACCTCAGCCATTCCATTGCACACCTGACGCTTAGGGAGCGTTTCCAGGAACTGAAGATCGATGTAAATTCTCTCTGGCTGCCAGAAAGCTCCAATCAGGTTCTTGCCCAAAGGTGTGTCGATTGCGGTTTTGCCTCCAATACTGCTGTCCACCATGGCAAGGAGCGAGGTAGGTATCTGCACAAAGCGCACTCCGCGCATGTAAGTGGCTGCAACGTAGCCCAGCAAATCACCCATTACACCTCCTCCCAGCGCGAGGATGACTGTGTCCCGCGTGCATCCTTGTGCAAGTAGCCAGTCTTCGATATCAGCTTTTGTCTGCCGACTCTTTGATTCCTCGCCAGGCGCAACGGTGTCGTAGACCAGCAGTCTCGTGTCCTTCCCTTGCCTCTCTTTTTCTGCTTCGAAGCTCTTGACAAAGTTTGGCACATAGTCGAGTTTTGCGAGATTGGAGTCGCATATCAGGACGTAGGTCGACGAAGCGATGTTTGCGAGGAGGTCGTGTGTTGCATAGTTGGGCCAGAGACCATAGTCGACCACGATGCTGTCTTTGCCCAGGATTGGGACTTTTATGGCTGTAGATGTGCCATTGACGGCGGCCATGGTGAGGTGTGATAGAGTGTAGCTCTTTCTAGTGTGGTTGTATTTGATATTTCAATCGTAGAGCTCGTTCTAGCTTATGAGGTGTTCACACGCGAACAAGACCGCAGTCTCAGCGAGGAGGAGTTGGAACGAGTGCAGGTCTGTCAAATCCCAGATCCGCAACTTCTGCATGCGATACACTTGTCTATGTATGCATATGAGTAAAGTAAAGTGCTTGCGCAAAGGTTTACGTGGTGTAGTGAGAGTCAATGGCTAGACAAAGAGTCATCTTGCGTTACTCCCGGCCAGAAAAGCCGAAGGTCTGAAATTCTGCGCAGGGGTCGCTGCGAGGCTGTGGCACAAAAGGCAATCCTGGCCGCAGATCTTCAGGAACATTCACACTAGCATTTCAGAGTAACTACAGCACTTTGGAACTCCTGGGATGGTAAAGACGAATGCGCGCCAGTAACTTTTGTGAGAAAGCTCGCATACTCAAATCTACAGACCCGGCGATTCTCATCGACCGAACAGAGCAACCAGCACAGGGCATTCCCCTCCTGTCTCAGCTGAATTATCATTTCCATTCCGTGACATCTAGCAGACAGCAGGTATCTTTCCCTCATCAAGCGCCAGTCCTTCCTAGCCTGTGAAGGGCGAGGCAGTAGATTCAGAACAGTTTCAAACAACAATGCGCGCAAATGCTCCAGCTTAGCGTATCTACCAGTTGGTCTCTGGTGCGGCCTCGCCAGCAGTCTCAGATGCCCATCCCTGGTTGCCGGTCTCGACTGGAGCGCTGCTAGCAGCCCAGTCGGCACCCTCAGCGTCCCACGAAGACGAGGCATTGGCACCAGCAGTTCCGGAGGCCGCAGCGAATGCGCTGCTTGCGGTAGCGTTACCAACCTCCCACTCGTTGTTGAAGCCAGACTCGACGGCACCTGGGCCAGCCTCGTCAACACCTGGAACCTTGCCCTCATCCTGACCGGCAGAGTCCTTGTTCTCCTCAGCTTCTGGGTCGCGGTAGAAGTACAAATCGGTCATGACATCCCACTCAGCCTCACGGCTGGCGAGAGTGCCACGGAGACGGAGGACCTCACGGGCGAGCATCCANNTGACGACCCTTGTTGTTGGTTGGGATCGCAACATCGACGTACTCGGTTGGAGAGTCAGTGTCGCAAAGAGCGATGACTGGGATGTTGACGTAGGACGCCTCCTTGATGGCCTGAGCGTCGGTGCGTGGGTCGGTGACGATG